>VMDR010000343.1:192092-262040 GCA_007922815.1 Macrotus californicus | reverse complement strand
CCCCAGCTAATCCCACCCCCTCCCCCGATACCACCCTCCCCCTTGGTGGCTACTCCATCTCTTATATTGTTCTTAACATCTCCCTGCCTATTCTGTAACTACCAATTTGTACTTCTTAATCCCTGCACCTTTTCCCCTACTCTTCCCCTTCCCAACTGGTAACCATCTAAATGATCTGCATATCTATTCCATGATTCTGTTTCTGTTCTGCTTGTTTGCTTAGTTTGTTTTTTAGATTTAATTGTTGATAGCTGTGAATTTATTGTCATTTTCATGTTCATAGTTTTTATCTTTTTCTTTTTCTTAAATAAGTCCCTTTAACATTTCATATAATAATGGCTTGGTGATGATGAAGTCCTTTAGCTTTACCTTGTCTGGGAAGCACTTTATTTTCCCTTCCATTCTAAACGATGACTTTGCTGAATAGAATAAGCCAGTTTGTAGGCCCTTACTGTTCATCACTTTGAATACTTCTTTCCAGCCCCTTCTTGCCTGTAAAGTTTCTTTTGAGAAATCAGCTGACAGTTTTATGGGAACTCCTTTGTAGGTAACTGTTTTTCTCTTGCTGCTTTTAAGATTCTATCTTTATCTTTAACCTTTGGCATTTTAATTATGATGTATCTTGGTGTGGTCCTCTTTGCGACCATCTTATTTGGGACTCTCTGTGCTTTTCTGGACTTGTATGTCTATTTCCCTCACCAAATTAAGAAAATTTTCTTTCATTATTTTTTCAAATAAATGTTTAATTTCTTGCTCTTTCTCTTCTACTTCTTGCAACCCTCTGATTCAAATGTTGGTATGCTTGAAGTTGTCCCAAAGGCTCCTTAGCCTATCCTCATTTTTTTGGATTCTTTTTTCTTCTTGCTGTTCTGATTGAATGTTTTTTTTTTCTTCCTTATGTTCCAAATCATTGATTTGATTCTCAGCTTCATCCACTCCACTGCTGATTCCTTGTAAATTTTTCTTTATTTCACTTAGTGTAGGCTTCATTTCCGATAGAGTTATTTTTATGCTGTTAAAGTACCCAATGAGTTCCTTGAGCATCTTAATAACCACTGTTTGAACTCTGCATCTGATAGATTTGTTTATCTCCATTTTATTTAGTTCTTTTTCTGGAGTTTTGCTCTGTTCTTTCATTTGGGCCATTTTTCTTTGTCTCCTCATTTTGGCAGCTTCCCTGTGTTTCTTTCTATGTACTAGGTAGAGCTGCTATGACTCCCTTAGTAGCATGGCCTAATGTAGGAAAGCCACTGTTAACTGCTTGGGTGGGCCTGTAAGTTGGATGGGGTGGAGCCTTAAGTAATCGCCAGGATGGGCAACTCATGTGAACCAGGTTGATGGAGTCTCATATATCATGCCCCTCCTCCATGGCTCTGTGTGGGGGAGGGCTCAGAAAAGGTACAACGGACACTGCCTGGCCTCTGGAGTTTTGTCCGGGTGGAAACTGCCCCCCAGCTCTCACCCTGATGCCAGACACTTCAATTCTTTCCTGTATTCCACTGGTGCCCTTCAAGCTGCTGCCCTGAGCTGGAGACCAGAGGGAGTGAGTCTGAATAAGTCCTCAGCCTATTGCGGGCCCTTTAAGGGGAGATGCCTGAGAATCCCAGTTTCTTCCATCACCCCAACACCCACTGGTTTTTACAGCCAGAAGTGACAAGGTCTTATCTTCCTGGCACTGGAACCCTAGGCTGTGTGGCCTGGTATCTCTCGCTCCCAAGATCCACCACCTGATTTTTATCCACCACATGTGGGTGTGGAACCAGCCTGACTGGCACCTCCACCCCTCCTACCTGTCTGAGTGAATATGACTTCTTTAATTCCTTGGTTTTGGACTTCCATACAGCTTGATTTTCTGACGGTTCTAAGTGACAGCTGTTTTGCAGTCTAGGTGTAGTCTTTGCTGTGGTTGTGCGAGGAGGTGAGCCGTGTTTAGTTACGCCTCCATCTTGACCGGAAGTCTTGATGTTTATTATCTTAAAGGTCACAAAAACTTTGTGAGGCAGACAGTATTACTTCCATTTATTTATTAACTTAGATAATTCTCGTATGACTAAATCATGCAACCATCACTACTATCTAATTCCAGAACATTTCCAATCCCCCAAAGAAATCCCATACCCATTAGCAATCACTTCTCATTTTCCTCCCTCCCCACCCCCTGGCAATCACTAATCTACTTTCTATCTTCATGAATTTGCCTATTCTGGACATTTCATACAGATGGAATCGTAAAATATGTGGCATTTTGTATCACTCCCATTTTACATATGAAGAAACTAAGATTCAAATAGGTTCAGTAACTTGCCCCAAGTCACGTAACTAATAAGAGGCTGAACTAGAACAGGAAACCAGATCTGATGCAAATGCTTCTGCTGCTTTTGACCACTATATGCTGCTTCCTTCCATGCAGGAAGAAAATTGAGAGAGAAAGTGGAAATTTTAGATATACTTGGAGAAATGGGGTTTATCACCTAAGGCAATGTAAGTAGTAAGAACCACAATGATAGCACCATCTCTGCTGGGCTTACGTAGAAATGCTGAGACAGCTCTTCTAAACAGACCATGGCAAACTACTAGAAAGCACGTCCAGCTCAGTCTCTTTCTGCCCCATGGCACAACCCCAGCTTCTCCCCAACCCCTACCCCATGAAGGTGGCAGTTCTATAAAACCAGGCCAAAAAGAATCTCCTTTCTCCCAATTTTCTGTCCCTTCCCTGGATGTCACTCTGACACTTAAACGTTATTATCCATACAGATTTCTGCCTAAGTAGTCCAAGAAAACGCCTACTCTGAATAAGTACATCAGTGTTTTCCCTCTTCTTTTTGCTTGTGGTAACCAGGTTACACTAGGTATGGAAAAAAGGGTGAAGAACGTGGGAGAAACCAAGCTGTTGGCTAACCAAAGGCAAGGAGCTCTAAAAACCTAAAAATTATAATTCACACAAAATGCCTAGAATCTAACCATACCTCAGCTTTCCGCAATTTTTCTGCTTTATGCGTTGAATTGTATATGGTTGAGATTAGATTAGACCTTTCTAGAGGACCAAATCCAGGTCTTCCAGGTCCTTTTCATCCCTCATCCAACATAAACAAATCGCCTACACAACAGTGTTGACAATTATTTTTTTTTCCTTAGAAGAAAAGTATAATAGGAAAAACTGATTTCCACTAACTCGAGGCCAAAGCCAATGTCTTTACTTAACTCTTTATCCCCCATATCGGGCACTCAAATGCTTACTGAATAATAGCAGATACTTACACGGCAGTACCAGACACGTAACTCCCAACAATCCTGAGGGCAAGTACTAGTACCTTAATCCCCACTTCCTGATGAGGGCATTCCAACTAGACACACTTGAGTCATTCTGACTTCTTAAAGCTGAGAGGTCTGTGGTACATTGCAACAAGCTATGAACTGCCAGCGGATCTAAAAACAAGAAAAGCACTTTTCGCTTTGCCTTCCTCGGAAGCACTCAAAGCCTTTACCTCCTTACTTCTGAACCCTCCCACAGGAACACTGACAGGGGGGGGCGCTCAAGCCCGCCAGTTAAGTGCAAAGAAGGCAGCAGAGGAGCTCAATCAAGGAAATTTCACTTGTAATTCAGTTTTCTTCGTTATAGGCCCAGCTACTCTCATGTTAGAGCTCTATTCCAGGTACTTCTTAATTTTTAAAACATCATGTGCATCACACATAAGGTGGGGAAAAAGCAGGTTTACAGTTGTGAGTATGTGAAACACAAGAGTTTATTCTTGTATTATTATTATTGGATTATTACTTTCCATATGAACAACTGTAAACCTACTTTTGCCCCACCCTGTACTCTCTACACTGCCCCCAGTGAATACAAAACTCTCAAAAGTAAGAAGAAAACGGTTTGGGGGAGTCCTTCCCATCTAATTTGTGGTTAAAGGTGAAATAAAAACAGAGTGAATCCCATGATCTTCAGTTGCTCCAATACCATACTACATCCAACCCAGAAGCACTCTCCATCCTGATATGACACTTAAAATCTTCCTAGAAGATTGTTAGGTTAAAAATCGAGTGCTCATTCTCTTAACATTCCAAGTTTCTACTAATTAGAAACTGACATTCACAAAAGAAAGTTGAGACAGTCTCTGAAAGAACATGACCTTGCAAAGATAGCCTGTAAAAAGAGAGAACAAAAGCTAGTTGTCTTTTAAGGAGTGGTTTCTACTTTCTAACACAACTACCTAAACAGGTGGAAAAATGGCATCCCCAAAACTTACATGTAAGTGCCACCTCACTAATTTCCCCTCCAAAGACAAAACTCTCCACGTTGAAAGGAATGGAGCAGAGTCGTCAAACTACTCCCCGTGCTATCATCTGCACCCTCTCTTGGTTTTTATTTCGGGTGGACAGAGGGTGGAGAGAGTTAAAAAACACTAAGATTAGCCCTGACTGGTGTGGTTGGGCATTGTCCTGCAAAGTGAAAGGTCACCAGCTGATTTCCAGTCAGGGCACATGCCTGGATTGTGGGTTCAGTCCCTGGACGCGCACGTACAAGAGGCAACTGATCAGTGCTTCTCTCTCACGTGGATGTTTCTCTCCCTCTCTTTCTCTCTCTCTAAAAATAAATAAATAAGCCCTGGCTGGTATGGCTCAGTGGATTTGACTGACGGCCTGTGAACTGAAAGGTCACTGGTTCAATTCCCTGTCTGGGCACACGCCTGGGTTGTGGATCAGGTCCCCAGTTCGGGGGTGTGTGAGAGGCAACTGATCAATGTTTCTCTCCCTCCTTCTCCCTCCCTCCCTCCCTGCCCCCTCTCTAAAAATAAATAAAACCTTTTTAAACAAACAAACAAACAAACAAATCACTAAGATTAGTTCCTGATGAAGTCAACCAGAAAAGCCAATGAGGTGAAATACAAAGGTGCATTTGTATTCTTAAGCTGGCTTTTACAGAATAAAAACAAGATCAACCAAGGTACTTTGAAAATGAGGTGAATCTACTCCCTTGATTTTTTTCCCGTAATAATTCAAAACTAAAAATTACAGCAATAGAGATTTTTGTTTGTTTGCTTGCTTTTTTTAGGTAAGCTGTAAGAAAACCCTGGGAGCAGGGAAAGCTGCTGGAAAGTGCTGCTGAGGGAGAGGTGAAGCACATGTGTTTGGGGGGGGGGGTCACCTCTGAAAACACTGACCCTTCTCACCAGCTGTTTTCTGAGAGCCTCACAGAAATCAGTCCCCTCTGCATCTGCATTTTCAGAACAGCAAATCTCTGAGCATAAGATGTCAAAACCACAATTTCAGAATAACTAGTGTTGGGGCCCAGGGCAGTCCACCCCAAGATATGCCACAATGGCATAGTAAGTATTTTGAATTAAAATTACTTAGGAAGCAGCCTGTGTAAGAGGAAAACCATGACCTCTCTGCCCCCCTTTCAAACTTCCCACGTGATAGGTTTCCCTCCTAGCTCCAGAGGGCTGAGACAACCTTATCACAAGAGTTAAAGGAATCCAGTCAAAAGCCTGTAGAAACAAGCCCTGTAATGCCTTTACTAACTTACTCAAGTCCAAACCTTGCTTAGATTCCTTTCTAATAAGCACTTTCTTTGTTTTGTCAATTTGTCACAAATTTGTTTGTCTAAAAAGTATAAAATGTGTCTGGTTAAATGATTCTTTGGGCCTCACTGTATGATCAGCTCATACTATCATTCTCTCATGTGCCTCTACTGCACATGGGACCAGAAACCGGTTTTTCTCCCATTAAGTCTTGTGTCGATTTTATTATTTTATTATGAGTCCGACCAAAGGAACTAAAGAAGGGAGGGGACTCTACCTCTCCCCTACCCTGGTCAGCCTCCTCCTCCCATTCATCCCTTGAGGTAAAATAAGAGCTCTTTCATTTACATCTAGGCTAACTAAATGTAACAGTGTCATTTGGGACCATATCGCAGTCTTACTGCCTTATTTGTGTCACCATTTCTGACGTCCCAGACAAATCTAGGGTACTAAACAAGCACTTTGGGAATACACAAACTGTGATGAGTTTACCAATTCATTCCATTCTGAGCTTCATGTTCAAACTTGCTGTCAGCCTCTAAATTTGTGTTTCTGAAAGGGTGACTGCAGACCACTTGCATCAGAATCCCCAGAGATGTTTTTATGTTTAGATTCTTAGGATTCACCCACCGGACCTACTCAATCTGTGGAATAGAGCCTAAGACATTCTTTACTTTAATTTGATTTTAATACATACTTAAGTTTAAGATTCACTAAATTAAACCCACTTACTTCTTTGCTATGTTGTCCCCAAGGTATATGTCTATATGGGATCCCTTCCAACCTAGATTATTTCCTAATTTACATAGTAGTTAACAAACCAAACCCCCCAGGTCCCCGCCAATAACTAGCAGTTCAAGAGGAAGCAAGAAACTAGGAAAGATCAAAGACTGAGTGCCATGGGGCCTCTAAACACGCCCCAGACGGAATCTTGTTGAGAAGTCTCAGGACCAAAACACTCCCTTCCCTCTCTCACTTCTTCATCACCAGAAGCACAAGCAACATCTCTGGCAAGTCCCTGGCACGCACCAGCTACCATCTCCTTCAGTGACCCCAGACCCACTGGAGCACATTCCTTACTTCTTCAGAGTCACCTCATGATTGGTGTAAAAGCATTTCACATACAGAAGCAAGCACGCACAGCACACAGCGCCCAATCCACGACAGTGCCCCGGCCTGAGGCTCCTGGCACCCTGCCTCCGGCCCCTCCTCCACCCCTCCATCCCTAAACTGGGACTCGGAGCCACAACTGCCCGACCCCCAACTCAGAGCAACTTTCCCCACTCCTTGGGTTAATCCCCGCCCTCCCCACACACCCGGCCCCCGCGCTCCCGCCCACGCACAGCCCAGTCCCCGGAATCCTGCTCCAGGAGCTCCTGCCATCCGGAGCCCCCAGGACCCCTAAGCCGAGCCCTCGCCGCCCCTTAGCCGCTCCCTCCGCCCGGAGAGATGCCCTCCCAAGGCATCTGGATTCGGCCGGTGCAGGCCCTCAGGCCCGGCCCTTCTCCCATTTCCACCTCTTCCCGGGGTTGTTTTGCAGGGTACGGGTGCGGTCCACCCTCCAGTTCGCCTCTGCGGCCCTCTCTCCCTGGCGGCTGCCCTCCTTACCCGCCTGCAGCCCGGTCTCGGCGACATCGCCGGCAGGGGCGTGCTGGGCCTCGCCGCCGCCTGTAGGGGAGGATGGACAGCTGAGGCTGTGGGAGCCCTTGATGTCTCGGAAGAACTTCTGGGTGTCGCTGAGGTTCTGCCGCAGCCGCCCCAGGTAGCGGCGGTAGCGGCCGAAGCCCCGACACAGGTCCCGGATCATTCCGCCGCCTCCCGGGCCAGGACCCGAGGGCGGCTCGCTACCCCACCGCACCCCGTCGCCCTCCATCTCCTCAGCCCTCTGCCTTCGGGGCCCGGTGCCTGGCCCGCTGGCACGGCTTCCCTCCTCCCCACCCCCCCAGCCCCCGGCGCTTGAGGGAGGAGGAAACCGCCTCCTAACTTCCCCGCCTGCAATCCGCCGGACTCCCAACTCCGTCACCGCGGTTAAAAACAGACCAGCCTGCAGTGCGCCGCGAACGGAACCTTTATCTCCGCAATCCAGAAGAGTGAGGGAAGGATCACTGGGACGCGCCGGAGCTGCGGTGTCTCCTGGGACTTGTAGTCCGAACCCGGAGACTATGGCTGGGGCTCATCCCCCTTTAATGTGAACCTCACCAGTTGTCGCGCGTACACGCTCTCCTCGCTTAAAAACGTGTTTCTGCTCCCTGCATAAATGTTCCTGAACAGAGAGAGGAGCTGCCGGACCCGGACGCCAGCAGAAGTGGGGTGCCTTACAGAAATCGGAGCGAAAGATTTTAATAGCACAGAAAAGGAAGGAAACAAGGCGGAAGCCAGTAATATCTCCATGGTTACACTAATGGCTCTGAATTTCCGGATACAGTAGATACTAGCGAACTGGCTAAAAATACCCTGGAAGTAGGGAAACCCCTCAGGTTTGTGCTGCGTCCTCCTTTTCTGACTTTCCTTCTCCAAATGTGGAAAGGAGGGATGTGAGAGGGTCATTAAAGAGCTTTAAACTGACGTTCGTTTGATTTCTTGAAGAAGAGACACCCAGCTGGTAAAGGGGAAGTAAGGTTTGTAGCCTTCCAAACAGGTTTTGATTATCTTAACTTGGCTTCTGCTAATGTAGAACACTTCTATTCATAGACTGCCACGGAGCTCTGAACACAATCACGGAGGAGACAGAACTTGACAACCACCCCTTTTGCGCCTCCCCTCCTCTCTCCCCTCTTCCTGCAAAGAGCCTTCCTGTCTTCCTTGGTGTGGATAGACCTCACATTTGCACCCCAACCAGACCTCTCTGACAGGCTGAGCAGTGCAGTTCCTCAAGCCATCCTAGGAGGAGATGAGCTTAGCCAGAACTGCCCCAGCGCCTTGCCTTGGGGCCTGTGAAGTGAAGGTTTCTGTTAGTTCATCTTCGACCCCTGAGGGCGCTAAAATTTTGAGTCTTGCTTCAAAATCTTCCCTTCTGCCTCCCAGTATCTCATCCCTTCGGTACAAGTGCTCCTAGCTAAGTAATGTCATGATAATAGGATTAATTCCATGGAAAATGTGAAGGCTTGACCTTTTATTAGGTTGGACAAATAGTCCGTTACATTTTTTCCATAAGGTGACTCTAGTAGTGCTTAGTTATCTTTAACTTCATGTGAAACAATTTTGTTAGATTGTATTGTGACAGCTGTCATATCAGCATGCATTTAAAAAAACATCAAAATTGGTGAATTTTTTTGCAGCCATTTTTATATTGAAGATGGAAGAATATACACAACATTTTCAGCATATTATGCTTTATTATTTCAAGAAAGGTAAAAACAACTGAAACACAAAAAGTGATTTGTGCAGTCTATGAAGAAAGTGCTGTGACTGATTGGACATGTGACTGCTCTAAGTGGACTGTGAAGTTTCTTGGTACTACTGACATTTTGGCCAAATAATTCTTTGCCGTGAGGCTGTTTTATGCATTGGAAAATGTTTAGCAGCACCCGTGGCCTCTATCCACTAGAAACCAATAGCAGGAGATAGCTGACATACTCAAAATATCCAAATCAATAAAGTTATTGGTGAAAACAAAAAATATGTCTTTTATTTTTATGGAAAAAACTAAACAGATGTTTTGGACAACCCAGCAGCATGTTATAGAAAGGGGTCACTGGTTCATGTGAATTTCTGTTTGGGAATTGCGTTTGAAGGCTTCTAGTAAGGAGGGAGCCTCAAGCTCTTTCTCAGGTACTCTCTTTTACTTGCTCACATATTCTTCACTGGCCAGCCCTCATCTTTGGAAGACTTCCACGCAACCCATAAAAGGCTCGGTAAAACAAAAATGCAAATACAAAATGGAAAGTTCAATACAAGATGGCTGATCCTATGTTTTTTTAAATGAAGAAGCACTGTAATAAAGCAGTTTGAGACGACTTGCCACACACAATAATTTCTGGCAAAGGAGATCAGATGAGAGAGTACCTGGGCTGGAATTGCCCAGAGAAGGAATAGGGAATTAATATCTATCTTGAAGACAGGAAAATTTGGATAGGCAGAAGTAATAGGGAAGGTACTGTGTCAGGGAAAGGTCAAGGAGCTCATCCTTTTAGAAACTATTCATTAGTACTTTATTTTTAAAATAAATAAGACTGTAATACGAAGTTCAAATGGTACAATAGGCTCTGGCTGGCTAGCTAAGTCAGTTACAGCGTCATCCCAGTATGCCAAGGTTGCAGGTTCAACCCTCCAGTCAGGATACAAGAAACAACCAATGAATGCATAAGTAAGTGGAACAACAAAGCAATGTTTCTCTCTCTCCCTCTCTTTCTCAAATTAATAAATTTTTAAATGGTGCAAATGATACACAAGGGAAAACTAAGTCTTTGTTCTACTTCCTGTCTCCCAGTCATCTAGTTCCCTCCCAGGAGATAACCACTGTTACAGAAATAGATACTATATAGATACGTATTTTCATTGACTGGAGGGAGGGAGGGGGAGAACAAGAGAGAGAAAGAGGAAGGAGAGGGGGAAGAGATTTGCTGCTCTACTTATTTATGCATGCAGTGGTTGCTTCTTGTATATGCCCTGACCAGTGATCGAACCTACAACCTTGGTGTACTGGGAGGATGCTCTAATCAACTGAGCTAGCCAGTCAGGGCCTTACATATGTTTTTTTTCTTTCTATTTTATTTTATTTGTATTGTTGTTTAAGTACAGTTGTCTCCATTTTCCCCCACAACTCCCCCTCACCCCAGCCACCCCCACCTCCCACCCTCAATCCTTCCCCACTTGGGCTTTGTCCATGGGTCCTTTATACATGTTCCTTGGTAACCCTTCCCTTTCTTTTCCCTATTTCCCCTTCCCTCTTCCCTCTGGTTACAGTCAGTTTGTTCTTTATTTCAATATCTCTGGTTATATTTTGCTTGCTTGTTCATTTTGTTGATTAGGTTCCACTTATATGTGAGATCATATGGTATTTGTCTTTCATCTCCCGGCTTATTTCTCTTAGCATAATGCTGTACAGCTTAGATATGTATTTTAAACACAAATTATAGTCTACTATACTGACTCTATTCTGCCCTTAGAGACTCTTCCACACCAGAACATAAAGATCTTATTCTTTTTTTCAATGTTTGATTGATTGATTTTGGAGAGAGCGGAAGCAGGGAGAGAGACATCGATTTGTTGTTCCACATATTTACACATTCATTGGTTGATTCTTGTATGTGCCCTGGCCACAGCCTCGGTATTTAGGGACAACACTCCAACCAACTGAGCTACACGGCCATGAGCCTCATTCTTTTTAACTGTGCAGTGCACTACCGTAGGGATGTGGGTGTTTATTTAACAGGCCCTCTGCTGACGAATGGACCGTTAGGTGATTTGCAGTCCTTTGGCGTTTACAAACACTGCTGCAGTGACTGGCCTGCACACTTAGCTTTTAATATATACGCGTGTGTCTCAGCCCCACTTTTGATCTGCTGAGGAAAGTGATCTTTTATTTCCTGTTGTTTAAAATCTTAAAGAATGTGAGGGACAATGAATGCTCTCTAAATCGCAATCACCTACAAATAAAAATACATATTTTATTCAGGTATCCAATTCTAAGGACAAATGGGGAGAATAAGGGTTTCAGTGATAACAAGAGCGGATTTAAGTTAGTGTAGAAGACTGTTTCCAGAAAGTGAGGAAAGTTAAGCAATTAATGAAGATGGCCTACTTTTTTGTTCTCTCCCAGAACACCACTGAAATGGCAGTAACTTGATTTTGAAAAGCATGACCCCACAACAATGAGAGGAGCCAGTAGTCAAACAAAAACAACAAAAACAAGGAGAAGCTGGAAAGCAAATGGACAAATACTAACAAGTAACCAATCTGGAGAAACCTGAATCCTAAACCCTAAGTTGGAAAAAGTTGAGAGTCCATGTGTTCCTTCTGCTTAAAAAATTTAAAAAGAAAGACAAAAAACAAAAAACTGAGACCCAACCTAATTAATACTGCAGAATTCCTAAGTCTCAGTAATTGCTGGCTGCAGGCACCCTCACTGCCTACTGTGGAGGTACAGGACAGCAGGGCTCCCATGTAGAGGTTGCCCGCTGGGCGGGGATCAAATCAAGGATTTTGCAAGCTGTTTAAGAGCAGTTATATCCCCAGGTCACCGCTCCCTTCCTTAACTGCCCTCCCTCCTCCCAAGACTATAGTCTTTATTCTCAGGAGGGTTAAATAGGAGGTCTCTTTATAAACAGGGAGATTAAGTGAATTCGTGGGTATCAGATGCTGAGATTCTCAGCCCTCTTACTCTATCCACTCAGTTTCTAGATCTCTGGCTACCAGATAGTTCCCCTTCAGAGGGGAAACTTAAGGTGTCTTCTTCAAGGAATCTGACCAGCCAAAGAGGAAGCCCAAAGATCCTGACGTCAGAACAAGAGGTTTTGTCTGGTGTGTTCACTGCTGTGTTTCCAGCAACTGAACGGTGCTTGTCCCTTAGTAGGTGCTCATTAGATATTTGTTGAAGGAATGGATGTTCACTGCAGCATTTTTTAATATTCAGGAAAGCCCAGGGAGGAAATAAAGACCACTGATGTTTCTACTATCCAGGAAGAATCCGTAGGTTACATCTATATCTATTAATGTTGGTCCTCATTGGAGGAAGAGGGACAGGTCAGACATTCATCTTTCTAACTTTTCTATGACCAGTTCCTCTTGATTAGATGATTTCTATAGAGATTCTGAGGCCTTGATCCTCATGTTCATGTAGGTGGAGTCAGATGTTTTTTGCGGAACCCCAGAAGACATTAACATTTAATTCTGCTGTGTGAATCAGAGAAAAGTTTACTGACAGAAAGTATGACTATTGTCTATTATGAAACATGAAATCACAATCACAGATCGAAGAATTAAGAAGCCCACAAATTAAAGAGAAAAACTACAAGTAAACACTTCTGAGTTTTCCATAGGTATTTTACTATCACTCAACTGTTGTCTTCTTCTAAAATGATCACTAACAGGCAAGTGAGACTGGGCTCCAAAGAAGAGAGGAAAAGTTATTTTTTAAAAATGAAATAATACCATTTGTTAACTTTTTTACCTACAAATTGGGGGTGTGGAAATCATCATTATTGAGTTTAGCAGCAGAACGTACCTACTTCCAGCTCAAAACTGATTTCCAAAGGAACATGTTGGACAATCCTTGTTGTAGATAATCTTGCTCTCTCTCCTGCTCATTCTGCACACTGCTGATGGTGTTGCAGTTCAGTGCCTCTCAAACTTCCGTGCGCACAAGAATCATGTGGGCATCTTGATAAAATACGCTTCTGGTTCACTAGGTCTGGAGCAGGGCTTGGACTCCACATTGGTAACATGCTCCCAGGCAATGCCAATGCTTTTGGTCTGCGGACCACACTTAGGGAAGCAAGGGTGTAGGGAGACAGAACTGGAGTCAGCAAAGCCTCAGGGTTAAGAAAATAGTTCTTAGAGTCCAAGAGACCTGCACTCAAATCCTACCTCTGTCCCTTCCTGTTTGTATGTCCTTGGAGACATCACTTATTTTCTCTAAGTATTAGGGCCTTCTCATAGGCTTACCGTGAGCATTAAAATAGCAATGCCAATTACAAATCTCAAATTGTGTCAAAGTTTTTAAAAAGCAGTATCTGACACAGGAGAAGCACTCATTAAATGGTTGCTTTTATTAATTATGTCATCATTATGACAAACCTGAGCTCTAATCCTGACTTGCTACTTTATCATCTTGGCCAAATTTTGGCCACTCTGGGTCTTGGTTTTCTCACCTACCAATTGGGATAATAATAGTACCCGCCTTGTAAGGTCATTATGAGGATTAAGATGGTGGGGTGGCATATTTTTAAAAATGCCCCACCCAGAGCCTGGCATGTAGAAGACACTCAATAAAAGGTAGCAACGAGATGAAGGGGCACTGTAAACCGAGGTTCTAGTCCTGGCTCTGTGACTTCTGTTAGAGGGGACAGTCCTGTGATTGTGCTCAACCTCAGTCTGTTGTTGGGTTGCACCATAGTAAATAAATGTGCTTTGGAAATGAAATTAAATAACGTTTCACAAAAATTTAGGGAAAAAGCATGAGTCAGAGAATCTGGCCCAAGTTCTGGGGCTGGTTGTGCCGCTATGTACTCTGTGATCGTAAGAAAACGACTTTGCTTTGTGGAGCCTCAGTTACTTCACCTGTAAGGCAGAGCTAGTGACACCTAACTCTCAGGCTGCACAGATTAAATGACATAATGTGTAAAGCAATTCGTCCCTTGCCTGGCATATAGGAGTGCTTAATAAATATTTTCTTTCCTGGAGAGGAAAGGGAAGTTCTATGAAACTGATCTGCTAAATGCATTCTATTTAATTATACATCAAGTATCGTTCCAATACTGAATATTTCATCAGTGGCATCCCTGGCTGTTAGGATGCACAGCATGGGGAGGAAAACAATCAATTAAAAGGAATTTGGTGCAACCCCAAACAGAGATGATCTTTGCCCAGTGGCAGCACAAAGTTTCTAGAAATCTTTTAGAGTGACTGACCCAAATCTTTCCAGAAGTCCTGAACATAGTTTTGCCACAATATAAATTCTCATCGGTATGATTGGCACTGCTTTTCCACATCTAAGTGACTCTAATTCTTTCTCCACTATGCTGCCTGACCCTTTAGTGGGACTCATTTCTGCTTAATTTCCTTACCTGCCCAGGATGAAACCTGGCAACAGCTTGTATTTTTACATCTCTGGGCTGGTTCTGGATAGACAAAGATGGATAGACGAAATCCTGCCAATACCCTTTTCTATGTCAACATTCTTGACAGAGCTAGTTTTCTGGAAGATTCTGAAGCCTGAGTTCTAAAACATTCCAACGGCTTAGTATGTATTTGTCCATACGTGCCAAGCACAATGCCTGAGACAAAGTGTGCTAGTACCTGTCAGCTGAAAGAAAACATTCCTTTCATGTCGTCCTCCAGCCTACCCCCTCTCTCATGAATCTAGCTCTGAAGAGAGGTGGTTCAATGGAAGTGAGGGTTAGGATTCTGAAGCAAAGGTGGGTGGAAGGCATCTTGGTCGTGATAACATGCCCTGCCCCCAAACTGCAGCGGACAGAGGGAGCTCTACCTAACACATTTCATATAAACCTCTAAGTGTGTGGAAAACAGGCCCAGGAACCTGGCTGAGCCACCTTCCTATGTGTCAGTGTTTGGGGCTTCAATCAGTTTCCTGATTTCAGAAGCACTGATCTACGACCCTTCTCAAAAAAGGGTTAGTGATGCATTTCGGCAAATTTCCAGATGACATATGCACAGCTCTTGCATAGGGAGCATGAACTTTTCTAAGGGTGTGGAGGAATAAAGAAGAAAAAAGTATTAAATTTTTCAAAAATTATAAAAATAGCCCTGGCTGTTGTGGCTCAGTGGGTTGAGCACTGGCCTGCAAACTGAAGGTTTGCTGGTTCGATTCCTAGTCAGAGCACATGCCTGGGTTGCGGGCCAGGTTCCCGGTTGGGGGCTTGTGAGAGGCAACTGGTTGATGTTTCTCTCACACATCGATGTTTCTCTTTCTCCCTCCCTTTCCCTCTCTCTAAAAAAATAAATAAAATCTTTTTTTTAAATCCTTTAAATATCATAAAAATAAATTTATTTCAAATAAAATGTTCAACAGCACTGCCTTTCCATCATGGTTTATACAAATTTTATCTATAGAGTTTATATCATCTTTAATTCTTGCAACAACTCTGAAAAAAGGTGTGTGTGTGTGTATATGTGTGTATAAATATATATGTGTGTGTATACACACACACACACACACATACATATATGGGTCTGGCACAAATAACATCCATTTTTATTACACAATCATAAGCATGTAATGCTGTAACAACAATATCACACTCAAGCACACCATATGACATTTTAGGTGCAATATTCAAATTAAAACTATAAATTATTACACTCATAATATTACCCTATCAACCACACTCAAGCAAGCCTTACTTGTGCTGGACCCTGTGTGTATATATATGTTTTTAATCCTTACCAGAGGATATGTTTATTGATTTCTTTAAGAGCAAGAAAAAGAGAGAAACATTGATGTGAGACAGAAACCCCATCAATTGGTTTCCTCCTGTGCGCACCCCAACTGGGGCATCAAAACTGTAACCTTTGGGTGTACAAAATGACACTCCAACCAACTGAGACACCTGGCCAGGGCAAGATGGATTATTTTTATCTCTATTTTTTTTTTAAAGATTTTATTTATTCATTTTTTTTAGAGAGAGGGGAAGAGAAGGAGAAAGAGAGGGAGAGAAATATCAATGTGTGGTTGTCTCTCGTGCGCCGCATACTGGGGACCTGACCAGCAACCCAGGAATGTGCTCTGACTGGGAATCCTACTGGCAACCCTTTGGTTCACAGCCCGCACTCAATCCACTGAGCTACACCAGCCAGGGTATCCCTATTTTATATAGGCAAGGAAATAGGGATGCAAGTTAGGTGATTTGTCTTAAGTCCATGTAGCTAATAACACATGTTACTTTGTACTCCAAAGCACTTATTCTAGCTCAATGCAAATTTTGTATTCTAATGTTTTCATTTTACATTATGTAAAAAAAAGTCCTTTTGTGTTTCTATATACTTATCATATATAGCTCACTTAACGGAAACATCACATTCCACTGTATTGTTAGAACATTGTCTCTCATCCACTACACTCTTGGGCATTGAGGTTGTTTCAGATTTTTCATTGTTATAACTTTTTTTTGTTTTTGTACCATTGGTTGTTTTCTTTTGAATTATTTTCCCAGCATAATGCCTAGGAGGATATTACTTGGTAAAAAGGGTACAGACATTTACATGGCTTTAGCTCGGCGTTACTGAATTGTCCTGTCATTGCATCTTGAAAGAGGGTACTGTCTTCTCACACCAGCACCCTGTGAGAGGTGCGAGGCAAGGCTGGGTGGGTTCACCAATGAAAACAGCCCTTTGTCTCTCTCTGCCTGGATATGCCCCAGGCCATACGAGACTCTCTGAAAATGACTTATAAGTAAGCATACTTTAGAATGAGATCTCACGTGGGATAGTGTGATTTTCCTTCCCAGAAGAGGCTTCCTTGACTAGTAGAAGGTTTTTCAATTTAAGCAACAAATATTTCCCTCTTGATTCAGCCTTTATGTCTTGTTCCTGTTCAGAAAAGCTGTGGGAGCTGTTAGAAAGGAACCTAAACTTCAACTCATGATTTGTCTTTGCAAACTAGGTGTGAAAGGGTCGGATAAATTACAACAAGGAATGGAAGCCCCGGCAGCCAGAGTTGAAAAAGGTTTTAGGACCTGTCAGGAGAAAGTAAAAGTGAGGAAAAGCCGCACTAGAATAAGAAAGAAAGCTGTATTCTAACTGGTGGGAAGTCATTTTGAGATTATATATTAATACCTATGAATCTTAGTTATCTTACATGGCAAGAGTACCATGTGAGGGTATTGAAAAGTTTAGATTGAAATTATATGGCATAATAGGCATTCAATTCCTAGGCAACAGTGTGGTAGGCACTGTGGGAATAGTATAGATATTCAGGGCAAGCAGAACTACTTTGGAACTGGTTAGAAAGTCACAGCTCTTTCCAACAGGGTGAGCTCTGGCAAATTTTAATTCTCTTTGAGCCTCAGTTTCTTCGACTGTAAAATGGAGCTTATGATACTTACCTGCTAAGTTTGTTTCACAGACTAAATGTGAGTGTGTGCTAGGCATATAGTAAGTGCTCAATAAATAGGAGATGTTATTAACTAAGAAATTTATCAATATATGTGATCCACTAAGTCTTCTGCTACATATTGTTTCTTAAACTTCAATGTGCATAAGAGTCACCTAGAATACTTGTTTCAAGTACAGACTTTCAGGTCCCATCCCCAGCGTTTCTATCAGCTTGCGGAATCTGCATGTGCACCTAAATTCCAAGGTAATTTATATTGTTGGTAGTCCATGAACTGTACTTTGAGAAAAACTGCCGTATGATTTCAGAGAATAAAAAGAAAAAAGTGTTTTTCCCATCACTAATATTCTATAAAATCTGTTACCTGCAGACATTAAATGAAAGAGACCCAACTACTGAATGAATATATATTAAAGATGATTTATATAGGCCCTGACTGGTTAGCTCATTTGGTTAGAGCATCATCCTGATGCACCAAAGTTGCTGGTTTGACCCCTGGTCAGGACACATACAAGAAGCAACCAATGAATGCATAAATAAGTGGATCAACAAATCAATGTTTCTCTCTCCCTTCTTCTTTCTCCAAAATCAATCAATAAAATTTTTAAAAAGATTTCATTTATTTATTTCTAGAGAGGGGACGGGAGGGAGAGAGGGAGAGAAACATCAACATGTGGTTGCCTCCCATGTGCCCCCTACTGGGGATCTAGCCCACAACCCAGACATGTGCCCTGACTGGGAATCAAACCAGCGACCCATTGGTTCATAGGCTGGCACTCAATCCGGTGAGCCACACTAGCCAGGGCTCAATGAATACATTTTTTTTAAAAAGATGATTTATATAGTTCTCATGTACTGAAATGTTTCTGAATCATCCTAAAGCAACATTTTATTCTTTTGCACCAATGATATGGATAAACGTAAACACTTCTTTCTTAGAGTCATCATAACCCGGCAGAGATCTCTCCTCTGGACTGTGGGTCTTCATCGTCTCCCCCTCCAACTGTTGACAGACATTACTATTTCTTCTTGTGTTATTGTTTTATATTTCATTTGTGTCCAATTCCTCCAACCAGACTTTTTTTTAAGTCAAAATGCAGGGACCAATGACTTTTTTTGTTCTCTACCTTCCACAGGCATGTTGTAAAGCTTTCGTATGTGATATGTGTTTCATAAATATATTTGAATGAATGTAGCAGGTATATTTCACTGTAGACTAATGCTCATTGATAAATCCCTTACCACAGGTGCAGTTCAGAATTACAGTCGTGAAAGGGGGGCTGTTAAGGTTTCGGGCTTGCGTCAGGAGCACAGGGCAGATCTCAGGCCTCTGAACGCTCTGTGACCTCCCCTGGCCTGTTCCCTCTGCGGCAGTGCGGGAATGGCACCTGCCTCCGCAGAGCTGTTGTGGGGACTAAGTAGGAGAGAGGTCACGAGGGTCCTGGCCAAACGCTTAACGCCTGTGATTCTCCATAAACGAGGCTGCTCGCCCTTATTATATCTAAAAGTGCCACAAAGAATAATAGATGGAACTGCCCAGATACTTATCTTCAGAAGCAAAATAATAAACAACTGATTCTTTCTGAGCAAAGCTGGTGTTTTCTTCTCTTTTCTCCCTTTCTTTCTTCCTTATTTTTTTAAGGTCTAGCATTTTCAGCTTTGAGTAACAGATTGTCCAGAAGGCTGTATGGTTTCCCTACAGGGATGGGAAGGACACAAAGCAACCATTTTGCCAGTTCCAGGCTTGCACCCGGAGCAGCACAATCAGGGTTTAAGTTTGTGCCTCACAAACCTCCTCTGTTCACAGCCACGATTATTGTGACTCCGTCCTGTTACTGAGGGACAGCAAGCACCCAGAGTGAGGAATATGTGTCCTACCTGAAATGAGAAACAGAAACTTCCAGCTCTTTGTACTGCCGATAGAGGGGTTCAGGGATCCAGGGGTGAGCCAGACACTGGGGTCCCCCACGCAGGTCCCAGGATGCTGCGAGAGAAATGGTCCACAAGGGGGACAATCTGTTTGGTTTGTCTAGTCCGTTCAAACATTGACAGGCATTAGAATTCTATTCTAGGGAGGAAAAATACATACAATTGCTGAATAAAAATAGTAGTTACAGTTTTATTTCTGAAGGTGAAAAATTAAAATAATTATGTAAGACTAAGGTGGATACTGGTTAATAAACCATGATATCTTCACTTGATAGAATGGTAAGCAGTCATTTAAAATGCTTACTTATTAAGTAATACGGAAAAATGTCATAACACATGGAAAATGCTTCTGAGTACATTTTAAGTGAAAAACAGGATAAAATTTGTTTATAACACAGAGCCTTCTACAATTCACAAGTGAAGCAGAGCCTTCCCAGTCCTGTCTGCCTTTTACAATAACCAATAAAAAGCCTGCATTTAGGTGGTGGCGGTGATGTAACCAACAATGTAGCCAATCTCCCCGACCACTATCTGCATAGTTTTCTCCCCCTGATCCAACAGAACCCAATTTCTTTCAGGGAGAACAGCGTGGGGGCAGTGGATACCTCTAAAAGAAAGGGAAGAAAATTACATTAACAAAGGAATATTTGTAATGATATTGGTATCAAAATACAGGGATCACAGTGATTATATCTAGTCTCTCTAGAGGATACACTCACCTTCTAAGCAAAGCAGTCCACTTAGTATGTTTAAAATAGCTCTCCGAAAACTACCTGCCCATTTTACGTTTAAAATGTTTTTAAATTAAAATTAAGCTTTTTAAAATAAAGTAATTTTAATAAAATATTTTTTAAGAATTCCTACAGAATAGGAAACAATTTTCTTGCATAATCTATAAGCCCCTGGCTATTGGCAAAAAGAAATCTTTTATTTCTCAGACTTAATTGATTTTACGAAGAGAAACTAAAACCTACTCTATGCTCACCTGTTGATCTCAGCAACTTATTCTCTGCAATTCAAACCTCTTCATTTTACCAAGCTAGAGGAACTGGCTATTGACAAGGGGACGGGGTTCCACCACCCTGGTCTTTACCTGGTTTGTACAGCGTGCTGGTTCAGCAGGTTCAACACCACTCGGAGAGCCCCTTTCATTGGCCTGACTGGGATTTCCTTTCACAAAAAGCACTAAGCTTAGTGGGACAATTCTGCCTTTCTTCATGTGACAGCCAAGGGGCTTGGACAAGTTCATTATTTTTGTTTCATTCAGGTTTACTGAGCATGTACTATGTGTCAAGCGTTTTCACATGTATTGTCCAGTTTAACCCTTACAATAACCACGTGAGGGTGGATGTTATCAGCCCCTGTTTACAGATGAGAAAAACCAGGGTGGGGGAAGTTGAGTGATTTGGTTGCCCACGAACACACAGGGAGTAACAGAACCATAATTCTTACCTGGATTTTCTAACACCAAGACCAATGTTCTTCCCAGTACATCACGTTATTTCTTCACAATTAACTGGTGGTGCCAAAGCAGAAAGGGAAAATTCTACTCCTACACAACAAATATAATTTCTTACATTGCAAATCTGCAAATTTTTGTCTTATCTTGAACATCAAAACACAGTATGTGCCCGTACTTTCCCAAAGAAGTCTGGAAAAATAGAATGTTCCAATCCTTTAAACAAAATTTCATTCAAAATACTTTCAGTTTCTATCTATCTCTGGTACTCAAGAATTCACTGCGGCTAATGAAAATTTGCCATCAGCTCCAAACTGGTGGTTGCAGGTCACACAGCTCTCCACACAGACTTCCCACCCAGACTGCCTCAGCAGAAGCGTATATGTTCTATAATGTGACATTCAGTGACAGTCAGAGATGGGTGGGACATTTAAATGAACTCCCAAGGACAGAACTATTGCAGTGTAATGTGCCACACTTTTGAAACTGAATGGCATCTCTGATTATAGGTATGGCCCTCGCTCTGTGCCAGGCCATGTCTAAGTGCCTTATAGGTTTACATTTGTGAGTGACATTCTTTTGAGTTAATATAGCTGCTGTAATAATCATCACTGACATGCCTTTTTCCATACAAACAACTTTTTGCCCACCCCATTACCCAACACCCTCTAAGGTAGATATGGTCAGTATCCTCCCTTGCAAATGAGGAATCTTGGCATTAAGAGGTCAGAGATCTCGCTTCCCCTAACAGGCTTAGTGGAGAGCAGAGCTAGGATTTGTCCTCAAGCAATGTGGTCAGAGTCTGAGCTCTTACCTACTACGCTACCCTGCCTTTCCAAAATGGATTGTAAAATGTTATTGATTTCATGAAACACGCCACAGACATTTTGTTGACCTGCATCACATCTTGCAAAATATGGCCACAAATAGGTCATTTGCCTGTGTATGGCAATGTAAAAATCAAGCTTAAAGCCACTTCAACCTAGTACAGAAGTGAGATGTAAGTCAAAAGGGTAACATCTCTGCTTCCTTCCTTAAAGCTTCGCACCAACTCCCTCTACTTCAGCTTAGACTCAGGTCTGTTCACCATCTGCTGCTCACTGCTTGCCCAACGCTGGCCGGGGTCTGTGGAGCCCCTGCACTTCTCTGGGGCCAGTCAGGCAGGGGGCAATAGACTCTGTCTGACATCTTGCACCCTGGGAACCTGCCCTCACTGGTTCTGTCTGGATCTGCCTAGGCCTTCATGGCCTTCTGCCTTTTCCTTCACCATTGACAATGCTGAAGGCTTATAGACTGTGTTTGCATTGTGCCCGATACTGCGCAGCAGATGTCGGGGGTGATTCTGCATTCCCAGCCCATTCAACGTTCCCATCTTCTGAAAATGAAGAGTTTAGAAAGTGAATTCTTAACAACTTAGGCTCTCCTAGGATATTCTACATTAAAGAGAGTGGTTAGAATGCGAAGAATACAGAACAGAGTCAAGAAACTTACAGGCTAGTAGGACTCAAGGGGGGCCAGGAGGGCAGCATGGGTGTTAAAAGGTTGTTAAACTGTAAAATGCAGTAGAGATCATCACTGTGACTCAGACTCGGCGTCCCTTTCCTGAACCGTCTGGGGCAATGGCTCTCAAATGTTAGCCTGCATCAGAATTACCTGGGCACTTGTTAAAACAGATTTCTGGGCCCACTTCAGTGGGTTTGGCTGGTGTCCAATAATTTGCATTTCTATCAAGTTTTCAGGTGATGCAGATGCTGCTGGTCACTAGAACCATCAGCCTACACTATTGGATGGGCAAAAAATCCCACCCACAGTGAGCATACAGTGGGCACGCAGATGCTCTCATTATTACGAGGCTCCATATCTTGGTTACAGCAGTGTTTGCCCTCTTCTGCCTTCAGATTACTCAGCGCAGTTTGTCTGAGATTTATGGGAAAAAGAGGCTGCAATCCTTTCCTTCTCTTCCATATGTCCCAACCTCTTGCCATTAATATCCTATTTTATTTAAAAGCTGCTTTACAGTTTGCAAGGAGCTCTCACACTTCATATATATGAAATACCTTGTCATCCCCGAGCATAAAGCTAAGATTCCTTAAAGTGGAGGAAGGGGCGATGGGGCAGAAGCTCCGTCCTTTTGCATTTGCAGCGCTGAACGAAGCTATTGGTTTGTGTTTCAGACCAAGTTTCCTGAAGGGGATCAGAGTATTCATTACTGAAGGGAGGTATATAATATAATATGCAAAGTTAGAGTGAAAAAAAGCAGTGATGGTAAGCACCTGCACTTTGGTGCGCCCCCTCCCCACCAAATAAAAAGAGTGGGGAAAATCCCGAGAGAGCCTTCCTGGAAGCGTCCCTCCGGCGTCTGCTAAGACAGGTGCCGGGGGGCCCGCCTTCCCCCGCCTCTACTCTGCAGCCGCTCTCCGCATTGCTAAGACGCCGCTGCACAGTCCTCCAGACTTCTCCTGGGGGCTCGCACCGTGCAACCAACCCTAAAACGTGGCTGCGCGACGCCCCCTCCGCCCTCCGGGCTTCCCATTGGCCCGTTGCCGTTGTCACTTTCTTCTTGCCTCGCCTTCCCCTCGCGGGCGGAGGCTGCGGGCGGGGTAGGTTGCACTCGCTGTTGGCCCCGGCTGCGGTCGCGGCTTTGCAGCAGGCGGCGTGCCGGCGGGAAGCGGGCCACCGGGACCCGGGCGCGCGCGGGGAGCGAAGGGGCCGGGCGTGGCGCAGGCTCCGCGACCCGCCCATGTGGGGCGGGGGCCGGCAGCAGGGCCGGGGGCCCCAGCCGCCGCCGAGGGCGGTCGCCGAGGACCTGCCCGCCCGGCTGCCCCCTGCCCTGCCTCGCCCAGAGCCGGGCCAACCCAGAGGGATGCGCTGCGCGGCTCAGCTCCCCCGCCCGGGCCATGCCCTGAAGCAGAAAGTTCGGGGTCTGGGGGCAGCCCTCCTCCCGCTCCAATGACCGCCCAAGGACTCCTGCTGGCCAGCTCGACTGTGCCCTGCCTTCGCTCCCCAGGTCGTAATGAACTATTCCAAGCTGTAACCAAGGCTCTCCCTTCTCGCCTCTTCATCTTCCTCCTTTAAAAAGATTTATTTTTTAATTCAAGGAATTGTCATCCGTCCACTCCTTTCCTTGCTAATCGTTTAGACCCCAGGCCTCGTTTCTGTGTGTAAGAGGGGGCGCGGTCACCCCCAAAACGGCTCGCTGGAAGGACCAATTCCCCTGGCCGACCCACAGACACCATGAAGAGGTGCAAATCGGACGAGCTGCAGCAACAGCAGGCAGAGGAGGATGGAGCTGGGCTGGAAGATGCCGTTTGCCACCTGCCGGGCGCAGACCTCCGGCCTGCTGAGGCCGCGGGTGCTAACTCCGCTGGAGGGCCAACTTCAGACGTAGGCGCTGCTCCGGCGCCCAACCCTGGTCCCCGAAGCAAGCCTCCTGATTTAAAGGTGAGCGCAGACCCTCCCCTGGCCAGCCCTCCCCAGCCCAGCCGGCGACTTAGCTTTCCCTGCCCCACGCAGAAGTGCTGAAAAGTGTTGGGGAAGCCAGGCAAAGGTCAGAGAGGATGCTGGGCCAGAACCCTGGGCTTGGACTTCAGGTACCATTTGTGCCTCTGTTTTTCAGCTCCATTTCAGGCTTATGTGTCTCTTCCTCATTATTCAGCAGACGTTCTAGTGACTCACCCACACAACATTGTTTGAATGATATGTGTGAAGTGCTATTCTCAGACAAAGGGCTGGAGAAATCCAAGATGCTAACCAAAAAGTTAACATCACTTTTCCTCCTGTAAGATAGCAGGGGAAGAAAATGACGACGTGGAAGGCCAAGCAGAGGACCATTAATTTCCTTTGCTGAATTAGTTTCTTCCTTTTGGGACCTTCCTGGATGAAGCTCAGTTTGTCCATCTGTGAAAGGGGAGTGTGGATTTCTTGCCGTTAGGTGGAGCCAGAGGTTAAGATAGTGCTTGGAGATCCCTGCCTGCTCGGTCGCGGAACCAATCCCCAGGGTGGAACTGACAGGTGGAGGAGCCGGGCTTGGGCTGGTTTGGGGCCTCGGTTCAAGTTGCACACATGCTGAGCCGGCAGTTAGAACCAGACTCGGAGAAAGCCAATCACATACAGCTGGGAGTCGTTTATTTTCCAGCCTGAGGTTGCCGAGACAATTGTGGAGCTGTATTGAATATGTCTCTGTATTAATTAAAACAGCAGCTGGGATAAATAATGCACCTTTGCTGGAGCTGCCACAGGGACTGCAAGCTCAGGCTTCTCAAGCCAGCTCACCTCCAGGCTGAGCAAGGAGATGTCAGCCCAAGGAAGGAACTTAGATGCCTTGGAGATTGATGCCTCGGGGGAGACTTTCTCCAGAGGGGTTGCAAGGTCTTGACAAGGGGAGTGAAAGGACTCGGTTATGTTAAATAAAGCCTGTATCCTATAGCAGCAGACACTAAGGAGCTCTCCTGAATAAGCCAATGACATTCCTCGTTTGGCCTGAGCGACTCAGAGTCAGGAAGTCAGAGCGCAGGTGAGTGTGTTCTTACCTGTGTGTGTTACCTGTCTGTATTCCTTGGGGAGGGATGAGAAGGGGACAGCTAGCTCCTTATGTGTAATTTTTAGAAATTGTAGTAGTCATTTCAGTGTGGCCTCTGGTTCTTCCATTGCCCTGTTTTCAGAGGCTCGGGGCCAGTCTTATGTCTAAAGGTGAGCTCCGCTGGCTAGTCTGTACACGATGCCTGGCCCGCTGTCACGCTTCAGCCCACCCTGTTTGCTCAGGAGGTATGGGTCCTATTTTAAATACGATGGTGAAGGGACAGGGATGCCCTTACGCTGTTGTGTGTGTGTGGGGAGGTGGGGGGTGGGCAACCTTCTGCTGTAGACTTAAGCTTTGTTCTGGGCAGATCCAGATGAGTCTGGCCAGCAAACCCTGATTCCTTAATCAGATGGACCCTCGCCCTGAGTCCAGGCGGGGCAGCCTCAGAAACTCCCCACGCTCCAGCTTAGGCCAGCAGTGGAAACTGTGGGGTCTGTTCATCTCCACCCCTTCTCCCCCAGGGTCAGCTGGTTGTGGTATGAGAGGGCTGCAGTGTCTGTCTTTGCAGATAAAAAGCCACTTTAGGGAGCTTGTTCACCTCGCCCTGTGTCATCTCTCTCTGGTGACACCTTCATGCTGGTTGCAGCAGATACAGCAACTCTATGCTTGACATGAAATGCTGAACTTCCCTGAACCAAAATTAAGACCAGGTGTGACTAGGCGTTGGACGCCGCCCCCCGCCCCCAACACTCCCACCGCAAAGAAAACATACCACCGAGGTGAAGCCCAGCCATGTGGACCCAGGCTGGCAGCGAGGGAACAGCTGCTGCCTGCTCAGTGGGCGCATGGGGAGACAAGTGGGGCTGTTTATCTGTCTGCTTTCTCACGTGTTTATAGGATAGGGACTTCCGGACCAGACATGAACTTGGGGTCTCTTGCCATTTGATTTGCTGTGTGATGTCAGGCAAACCACTGAGCTTTTCTGAGCCTTTTTTCTGGGGAAAGGGACTAGAAATATTGAAGTGTGTCCAAACTTGTTTTCCAATGCTGGCACAGTTTTCCAACAATGAAAAAAATTCCACCACTGGCTCTAGCGCTGGGTAGAAGCTGACTTCTTTCAGATTTGGTGGTGGTACCAGAAAGGGGCACGTCTAATTTTTAGCGCTCCCTGCTTTACACCTCTGTTCGGCCTAGGGAGACCAGCAGTTCTGGCTTGCTTTTGTTTTTATTTTAAACTTTGGAGATAGGAGCTTTTGGCCCTTTAGTCCACTTCTGTTTTCTTGTGACAGCTTCAGGCATTGTGATGGATTAAGTGTACTGGAGGAAATGATCTTGAGAAAGGGGCAAGAAGATAAGAGGCTTTGTCTGGAGTACCTCCATTGAGGTGAAGGGTGGGGAGAAAAGAGAATTTTAGTCTTTGCCAACGAGATCTGAATGATGCCCAACTAGCGGCAGTCAGAGGTGTAAGGGGCTCCTGTGGTCTCCCTCTCATCCTTCCGCGATGTGGAGCATCCCACTGCGCGCTGTAAATTTCTGCTACAGTGGCTTGAGATCCAGGATTATGCAGTGGGGGAGGCCAGTGAAAAGACGGAAAAATAGTTAAATAGCAATCTTAAAAGAGCAATCATAAAATGGGAACTGAAGACTAACCTGAACATGAACATTGCCACACAGAAGGCTTGTGCAGCTAGGTTGGGGGCCGGAGAGCTCCTGCAACAGAAGCCCAACAATCCAGAGTCACATCCCTCCCTACCCTCTGTGGCTTGAGTCCCTGTTTAACCACTTGAGCTCCTGTCTTGATTCCATCGTCATCATTATCCAGTCCTTGGCTGCGCCCAGAATCCCTGCTAGGAGGTGCTGGGATTGCTGGTCACAGAGTATTGGCTGACCAAAACTACACCGGAGTTCTCCAGCAAGAAAGCCCAGCTCCAGTGAGAATGGGAGTGGGGAGGGGCAGGGGGAAAACTGCAGAAGGAGACATGGAGCTCACATTCCTGTAAAAATACAAGTGACAGATATAGCTGAGGCCCAGGATGAGTGGCTAAGCATAAGTCAGAAAGTGGGGGAGGAAACCCCCAACCTCTCCCCTGCCCCCCATCCCCTCTGGTGTAGCAGGAATTGAGCCTTTCCTGAAAGGGAGGGTGTGAGTGCACTGCCAGAGATCTTCCCCTGGACTTCCCTGAGGTTCTCTTTCCCCTCACAAAAGCCCCTGTGAATAATTTCCCCAGGGATTTCTGAGCAGTATTCATACCCGCCCCCGCCCCGAGAAAAAGGGCGGGGTGTGGATCCAAATTCCATTATTCCAGTCCTGGTTTGAAGTGCTTTTGACTCAGGGCTCATCTGGGTTCTAGTGTAAGTGCTTCCATTCCCTCCATACGCCACCCCTCCTGCTCATGAAGATCAGGAAAAGCAGTTAAAAGCCACAGAGCTGAGGGAAAGGCACACCTGAATCCTGGGCCTTTGCTTACGAGTACAGGTGCTTTAGCCCCCGCAGATGGCCCTGGTTCCTTCACTCCCATGGAGAGCCCACTGGAGAAGGGGTCATGGGTCCACAGGCACTGAATGCCTTCAGTGGGAAAGGCACAGCTTTAACCTGTGAAATACGTCATGCACACACCAGTGCCTGAAAAGATATGCGTGGTTTAAGTAACAAGCGCAAAACAGACACCCCATCTCCCTACCGCCCGAGTCAAGAGAGAGAACGTTGGCATTCCCAAGAAACTCCTACTTTTTTTTCTGTTCTGCTGTTTATTTGTTGTTGTTTTTTTAAGGCCTAGGCTTTTGATAAAATCAATAGGTCTCACTTTCTCCACTTTTTCAGTGGAGAAAAACTATTCACAGGAATGTGCGCGGGATGAAGGAGTGTGTGTGCCCCCAGCCTGGAGGGGAGGTTCTTGTGGTGGAGCATGGCTCCGTGTGGCTTGCTGCACTGTAAGGCTCCCGGTTCTTCTTCAGAAGTGCTGTGCTCAGGCCTGAAGATTCCTGCAGTGGGAGCTGGACCCCTGGGATAGGTTTCGTGGTGGGGGGTGGGGGGCAGAACTGAGGTAGACCTAGGAACAAAGGAATGGAAAATTCGTTCTTTAGCAACAGGCACGGCCACGGCCTCCAGGTGAGCTCCCAGTCAAACGTGATGAAATACTTGCAAGGAAGTCATCCATCGAAGGACACATGAGTTTTAAAGGTGCTTCGAGCATGACGTGATGGAATCAAAAGCACGTGGAAAGATGTCCCGGGGGAGGTGGACATGGAGCAAGATATTAAAATAAGGGAGGAATGTTAATCACCCAAGAGGAGGATCTGGGCTTTCCAGATGGGAAGTCAAATGGCGAGTGCCAGGTCCCTTGTAGGACCAGTGTCCTTTCTGGCTGGAATGGCAGTTGTTTTCCCAGCCCTGTAAATTGGTCAGGGGCAGTGGAGGGTGCCGAAGGATGGTGAGGCTACCTATTTGTATCCCACCTGCACTTAGTGTGAGGAGGGCAGGGGTCCTGAGGCCTGGGGCTGCCCCACCCCCACTCCCAGCGTCTTCAGTAACATTCAGAGCAGCCCTGTATGTGGGCTCGGGAGGACCTGGCATGCGGCAAAAGGAGCTCTCTGTTCTCCTGCCACATACTGGGTTCTAGATGGATTCCCAGCTGCCTAGCTCTAGTGGGGGCTGTCTTGCAGGTTCAGTATTTACAGAATGTCCTTCTTTTTGTGTCTAATTGTGTCTTAACTGCCAATCGCATTAACAAGAATCTCTCCCTAAACGAGGAGTGGGGATATCTAATAGGATCTGAACTTGAGGTTGGGGATTAAAAAAAGTGTGGGTATCAGGGGCTGGGGAAAAAAAGCTCAGCTGGCTTCTCGGTGATGGTCTTGGAGGCTAGTTTAAAACTCATCTCCGTTTTCATGTCTCCTGTAAGAAATTGCATCTCCCCGTGACATTCTCGTAGGCCAGGAGGGTCATTCTGAGAACAAGGGCTTGACTGGACAGGGGCCACCTCTCTCAGCCAATCACCTAAGCCTCTCTCCATACTAAGAAGTTAGAACAAAGCTGTTGAGGGATAGCAGGTATGTTTTGTGATTGTGTGAGAAAGACAGTATTTGACCTTTCAGGCTAAATGGTTAAAGGTTTCCTTATTTCAGCTAGGTTAGCTGAGTGGTGTTCACCCTGGAAAGCTGAGCTGGCTTAAGGACAAGAGCCCTACGTAAGCCACATGTGGAGACAGTAAACACAGTGGGGCTTCTGGATCTGTGTTTAGAAGATCCCCTTCTCCCTCCTCCAAGCCAGCTCGTTCCCAGCAGTTACTAAGTCAGTAGACCGAGACGAGGTTTAACATGCTGTAGGAGGGACCTGGGTTAGACACAAGAAAAAGCGGCCCAACTGAGCATTTTAAGTCTTTGGAAAAGTAGTTGTCTAAGGATTAAGTCACCTTATAAAGATAGCTGTTGTAGACTTGGATAGTTCCCACTCAGAAAGTAATTAAGTAGCATTCACCATGTTTGTATTGAGGCCTCTGCCCCGTATATCAGGGACCCGAAGACGTAGATGATATGGATCGTGTCCTCCGTTCCCTCATATTCTTTCTCATTGAGGGTTCCATCCATAGGCCGGTGGAGAGCTGGGTGACAGACTGAGAGAGCATGAGAAGCCATGTCCTGAGGCAGTACACGATTAATTGCCGATAATGTGCTCTCTGGAGTTCAGAGCAGGGTGGTGAGCTCACCGCAGACTGGTGTGGTTGGAGGGGGCGACAGAGAGAGGGCACACCATGCAGGTAACTTGAGTCGCAACCTTCTGAGCTGGTGTATGCTGAGTCTGTTCTGCCTAAGGACTCGGTGGACGAGGTCACCTTTCCCTACTTGCATCAGCTCCAGGCAGAGTTCTGTAGGCAACTAAAGAAACAAGGAATCAAAATAAAATTGGGAATGGAAAAATCATTTGCCCCTGAGTTGAGGTCTGTTTTTTAGTGTCAGCTGTGATGTTGGAGCAAAAATGATTCCAAGAATCTTTCATCACTGTGCTTCTAATAGAAGCGCGAAACAGGCCTGCTTGCTCTTCCTTGTGGTCCTCAGTGCCAAAGCCGGGGTGAGGATGGTTCCAGCCCGGCTCCAGCCCCAGGCTACCCGCCCAGAGCTTCCGAAGGGTAGTTGGAGACTTCAGCAATCCACTTTGTATCCCGAGAGAGAGAGTAGGGCTCTGTGGGCTTTTACAGCGATTAGCTCTCTAATGCTGGCCCCGTTTCCATAGAGACCCTATAAATAGAGGAACGTTGGCGACTTAGGCTTGCTAAGGCTCATGGTGACCCAGTCACCCCACTGAACCCTGACAGACAAACCTTTGGGGGCTGGGAGAGAAAAGGTAGTTTCAAACCCAGGTGGGAGGAAGGGACACGCAGTCAGCTGCCAGGTGGGGTAAATTAGCTGTAGGTTAGTGTGACTTTTTAAGATCTGTTCAGCTTTTCTGGGAGTTGTTAGGAACACAGGGACCTGTAGGAATTAGAAGCTGCTTGTTTCTATTTTTAATTAGATGGTGGCAAGGACTCTCGTACCCCAAAGCATTTACTTTTGGCCTCATGCAGCTGTGTTTGCAAATTTTGGAGCAAACTTCCTCTTTGGGGGACCCACACCCAGGGAGGAAAACAGATGAAGCCTAGCTGTTCCGAGACCACAGACTTCAGAGGAAGGATCTTTCGGAAACCATTTAGTCCACCCTCTCTTCTGGAGAGGATGATGTCACCCAAAGAAGAGGGTGGTCCTTCCTCCCCTCAGAGGTAGTCCTAGGGGAGGGGACAGCAACCTTCCCTCATTTATCTCCCCATGTATAGGCACCTGGTCCAGGAAGCTCTCTTTCTGTCTCAGTCCAGCCTCGGGCAGCTCTGGGGACAGTTCTGGCTTGTTCTCCTGGATTGGGAGAGCTGTGTTTGTGTCCCACCTCTAACTCTGAAACGTCTCAGTTCTCTTTTCCTGGTGCATGGCTTCATTTGGCTACCAAAAATGGTCTCTAACAGCTGGGGAAAAGATAAAGTCAGTGTGGAAAAGCAAGTGACATTTAGTAGCTGGAACCTGTTAGTCAGAGCAGGTGGTGCTTTCTGCTGCGTTGGTGGCTAAGTTCCCTCAGGCTAGTCACCATGGTTTTCCTCATTTCCAAAACCCTAAGGCTGGTTATGTGGATGTCACCCTGCTATCTTGCTGTGCACCTTGTGAGGGAAAACCGTTGTGTTTGGAGAGCACCCCGCCCCCCATTATTCTTTGATTTTTTTATTCCTTTCCTTCGCGTCTACCAGACTTTGGCAGACTCCTCTGTGCTGCTGGGCCAGAGGTCCTGCTTTCCTTCCCCTGCTAAACAGGTGGGGAGGTGGGACCTGAAGGCCGCAGTCTTGTCCAAGTCCTTCATGTGACATGGGCAGGTCCATGGTGACAGTTCAGGGGACCGAACTACCTCTGGCCCAGGCATTTCTGTTTTGTTTTGGAGCTGCCTTTGATGCTGTTCTGGGGTATAGGTACATACCATATCTACTTTAGTGCTGGGATCAGTGTATGAAACAGTGAAGGTCAATTAGAAGCCAGGCATTTGTCTGTGTGACTGGAGGAGCCATGTGACTGTGCTGGCCTCGGTTTCTTCATCCACAAAATGGAGACACTGCCACTGTATCTGTTACACCCTCCTTCCTGAGGGTGGGCTGGCATTAGGCTGGGAGGACAGCATACATTGGAAAGCACTTTGAAAAATGCTGTTGTATAACGTTAAAAATAAATTGACCAAGGATTTCAGGATCCCAGGCAGACAGTGGTGGCTGCTGTCCGTAGCCCCTCTGCCCGTTTCCTGGGGCCGAGCAGCGGAAATGCCTCCAGGCCCCAGGATCTCTGGTGAGGTCTTTTGAAGGGAACTATTTTCACCTGAGTGGATATAGAAGATCGATCTTAGTGTTGGAGAAGCAAGGTTAGGAGTGGTGGGGAGAGGAGAACGAGACCTGGAATAGAATGCTAGAAAGACAATTGTAGAATGTAATGTGACCATTTGGCGAAGCAGCTGGACAAATGCCAGAGCCAGCTGGCCCCATGCACGACACTGGAGGGAGGTGGCTTGGCTCATGCCTGGTCGGGAGACGGCGAATCTGGCCCTTTCCAGCCCCTGACGACTGTGCTCCCGGTCTAGTCTGCCTTGGGTGTCTTGGTTCTACCCAGAGTAGACTCAGGTGGTCCTGCCGTGGGCTGGCCCTGGCGGATGGTGACTACTATGGGAAAACCTGGCACTGGGTAGCCCCAGAATTAAATGCCTGAAAAGGAATGGTGGTAGCCTTAGTTTACTCATCTAAAAATGGAAATGTTACTGTTGTTGCTTTTGTTAGTTTCTGGGAAAATCAAGTGAGATAATGCAGGAGAAAAACACACACCAAAAACTGTGAACCGTTCGTTTCTGGTGAGTTGTGATGACGTAACTTCTCTCGTCCGTAAAATGGGTGACACAAAGGCCCGCCCACTGGGAGGACTGTGGTGAGGCTCAGTGAGGTGAAAAATGAACCTTCAAAACTTGTGCACAAATCCCGTGCTAGTGCAGTTACTGCCGGCCATGTGCGAGTGCGGCGGTGTGCACGCCAACAGCACGAGGGCCACTCAGAACGAGGGTCAGCTAAGCGCAGATCTAAAGACGGTGTCTTCTGGGTTTCCACATGGTCTCAGTTTTCTGCTCTGCAAATTTGGTTCCAGAAAAAAAGAAAATCCAGTAAGTGCAAGTCTTCAGAATGTTTTTCAAAATGACGGAGGCTGCCTCGTGCGATTAGCGGCTGTTCCTCACAGATGTGGCTCACGGAGCCCCAAATGACTGTGCTCAGAGTTCCCACTTAGGAGTCACAGACTGTGGGTTCTCACCTGGCCCCTGAGTCCCAGCCCTCCTCCCGTGGCTCAGCCTGGCCAGATGAATCAGCCCCCTCACAGAAGCAGCTTTCTGGGATTACACTACACATTGCCTCGCCCTGGCCGAGTGGTCCAGCTGCCTCTTTGAGCAGCCCTGCCTGGGGAGCAGGTGGGGAGCCTCAGCAGCAGAGCTAAGAGGGCAGGCCGAGGCCTGGCAGCACTGGGCCTCAGGCCTCTTTGGTTTATTTCAGTCTGAAGGGAAGGACATTCATTTGGACAGTGGGTTTCGATACGTGTGCTGAAGAAGTGGTCACATTACTGAGTACACTAAAGGTATGCCTCTAGGAGTTTATGTACTTATCATGTTTAACAGTTTGTTATAAAGGACAGAGATGAGCCCCCAGATGAAGAGGTACATGGAGTGAGGTCTGGAGGGGTCCCAAGTGCAGGAGCTTCTGTCCCAAAGGAACTGGGGTGTGTCCCACCCTCCTGGCACGTGGATGTATTCACTGACTCAGAAGCTCCAATGAAGTTTATTTTATTGCCAACCATATCAGGAATGAGATTGGCTCCCAATAACAGAAAATTGTGCTAGAGTTCTATGGACAGAGGGGGGTTTATTTATTTCAGGCGGCAAGAATCCAGGATAGGCACTTACGACTGGTTTGGTGGCACTGTAGGGTCATCAAGTTCCCAGATGCCCTGTCGTTTGGGGATCTACCATACATGTTCATGTGTGTGTGCATGGGCACATGTGTGCACATGTGTGCCTTCATATCATGCCAGTTATCTTGTGGCAAGATGGCTGTCACATGTCCAGGCATTTCCTCCACGTTCCAGTTGGGAAGCAGTAGGAAGGGCCAGGGCCTCCATCAGGAAAGCAAGTCTTTATAGAAACTCACACCTTGTTTTTCTTTCGTCAAAACTGGGTCATGTGGCTACTCCTAGCTGCAAGGGAGTCTGATGGAGCAAAACTTTTTAGCAAGCTGCATGAAGGCTATTCAGTTTGGTTAAGAAATAAAATGGGAAAGACATTGAGTGGGCAATCAGCAGTGTCTGCTACAGCAGTGTAGCCTGATTGTATGATTCTGATTTTCCCAGAGTGTTGCAATGAGGCCTTTTTGGAAATGGATGCCTGGTGGTCTAGAGCAGGGGTTTCCAACACAGTACTCATCCGCAGCCTATTAGGACCCGGGCCACACAACAGGAGGTGAGCGGTGGGCCAGTGAAGACTCATCTGTATTTACAGCCACTCCCTATCGCTCACATTACCGTCTGTCTACCTCCTGACACATCAGTGGTGGCATTAGATTCTCACAGGAGCACAAACCTTACTGTGAAGTGCGCATGCGAGGGACCTAGGCTGCATGCTCCTTGTGAGACTCTAATGCCTGCTGGTCTGAGGCGGAGCTGAGGCAGGGATGCTAGTGCTGGGGAGCGGCTGCAAGCACAGGTCACCATGAGCAGAGAGGTGCGACTGCACGGACACCACAGTAAATCGATTGCTCCCAGACGCGTATCAAAGCCCTGTCAGTGAGTGACAAGTGACATTTAAGCTGCATCTGGTGGCAGGCTATAAAGCCATCCCTACCCACCCTCCCCTCCGCTCCCAGTCTGTGGAAAAATTGTCTTCCACAAAATCGGTCCCTGGTGCCAAAAAAGTTGGGGACTGCTTGGTCTAGAGGAGCAAGTGCAGCTTGAAGGAGGTCCTACTCAGTGAGGGAAGAACTGCGGGTGGGGGCAGAGTCAGGCCGGAGAGATACATTGTCATGAGCCGAGTGCTGGCTGCGTGTGCCTCTGAGCCCCGGACGGCCACTAGAATCCCATGACCAGGAGCCCTGAACTCATGTGTGGACTGGGAGTGTCCTGTGGGGAGCCACAGGGGTGCATTTCTTTGGAATGAAAGGAGCAGGTCTGGGTTGCCATCTTTCTGCAAGGTATGATCTTTTAGGTGTGATGCACCGTTTATAGGGTCTTCCAGATTCAGACAGCTGTGGTAGCTACACTGATCACCCAAGAGCAGAAGCCTCTCTTCTGTCCCCATCACCTGGGCATTCAGGAGCTTTCCACTCACCAGCGTTCTTTGTCTCTCTCCCTCTTCAGAAAATCCAGCAGCTCTCAGAGGGCTCCATGTTTGGCCACGGCCTGAAGCACCTGTTCCATAGCCGCCGCCGGTCACGAGAGAGGGAGCATCAGACGTCTCAGGATTCCCAGCAGCAGCAGCAAGGTGTGTCTGACCATGACTCCCCAGACGAGAAGGAGCGGTCCCCCGAGATGCACCGGGTCTCCTATGCCATGTCCCTGCACGATCTGCCCGCCCGGCCCACCGCCTTCAACCGCGTGCTGCAGCAGATCCGCTCCCGGCCCTCCATCAAGCGGGGCGCCAGCTTGCACAGCAGCAGCGGGGGCAGCAGCGGGGGCGGCAGCCGGCGTGCCAAGAGCAGCTCCCTGGAGCCCCAGCGCGGCAGCCCCCACCTGCTGCGCAAGGCCCCCCAGGACAGCAGCCTGGCCGCCATCCTGCACCAACACCAGTCTCGGCCCCGTTCCTCTTCTACCACCGACACAGCCCTGCTGCTGGCAGATGGTGGCAACGTGTACCTCTTGGCCGAGGAGACTGAGGGCATCGGGGACAAGGTGAGGTGGGGCAAGAGGAGGGCCTTCCAGGTGGGCGGCTACTCAGAAGCAAGTGCCACCTTAGGGCAGGGGGTGGCTTCTGGACCTGGAGAGCTGAGCTGGGGGCCCTGCCTAGTGGGTGTGGGCACCCTGCCGCCCGCAGAACTGTCCGCCAGGTTGAAGGGGTCAGAGGTAGACTAAGCCTAAAGCAAGAGATGACCCCAGTGGACTAATTTTTGCTTCTTTCACAGCTGTGTTGTGTTCAGGCTGATAGTAATTTTTGGCTTTCCTTAAACATGCTGTTGAGAGGCAGTCGGCGCTCTGGTTAAGAGCACAGTCCTGGTTTGGCCATGTAGCCGCTGCATCAGTCACTCAACCTCTTTGTGCCTCAGTTTCTCCAATTGCAAATGGGTAATAATAGTAGCTTTGTTGTAGGATTACTGGTGAATGAGTTCACCTGTATAAAATACTTGGAATGGAGTCTGGTACAGTATCATTTTTATTGTTATTACAAACCAAAGAAGATAGGGGAGGAATCCATGAAATATTGTTTAGTAAGGAGAAAATCTAACTTGGTACTTCCTGAATTTCTATATTCATTCTTTTATTCACGTAACAAGTATTTATCAAATAGTTCTTACATGCTGTAAGAATGAACAAGCGAGAGGTGCTGTCCTCACGGAGCTCACTGAATAGCGGGGAGGTAGCTGGGCAAGAGGACAGAATGGGGTGATGAGGCTGTGAGAGGGGCTGTGGGAGCTTCAGAGAATGGGGGATGGGCAGGGGAGAGGGCGTTAGCAGAGACCTTCTGAAGGAAGCCATTGAGCTGAATCTTGAAGGAGAATAATTTAGCCAGCAAAGAACTGAGCGGAGGGAACCAGGGCAGGATGGCGCAGCACATACCAAAGCAAGCAAGCTGCAGTGCCCGGGGCTACTGGGAGTTCATTGTGGTTGCGGTGTCCAGCACTTTTGGGGACTGACAGGCTAAGGCCAGTGAGACATGGAAAGGAGGAGATGAACTCAGAAGCTACTTGGCGGTCAGAGTCAAGAGCACACATTGAGAAGTGGGCATGGGGGACAAAGGAAGAGTAGAGGGCAAGTCCAGGGTTTAGGGACAGCGTTCTCTAGCTGAGGAAATGTGGGGGAAGGGGCACGTTTGGGAGGAAAGTGATGAACTCAGTTTTGCTGTTGATCAACTGCAGAGCACTAGCTGGCCGTCAGGTTCATGGGGCGAGGTCTCGGCTGGGGCTAGCACCTGAAAGTCAGCACTGAGCTTGAAATCATGGGTGTGGATGAGACCAAGGACAGATCTGATATATAAGAGACAGAGCAGCCACCTGCAGAAGTAAACCTGGAGAGAGGACGCTGAAGCAAAAGGCGAATTTGGAGGAGGGGAAGTAGTTAACAGTGAAATGTGGCAGGGGTGACAGGCCAGATCTGGGTTTGGAAACACAGATGGGTAGTATCAAGCGAGGGCAGCGGGCCATTGGTAACCAGCAAGAAACCAATTTTGGGGCATTGAGGAGATGGTGGAAGGGGCCGAGGCAGTTTGGGCTTTGGTGGGTTTAAAAGACAGGCAGGGAGGGCTGCACATCACACAGGGCCTGGTAGACCAGGAAAAGGGCTTTTGGCTTTTTTTCTCGGGTGAGACAGGAGGTCCTTAGTAGGTTTTATGCAGATGAGTGACACCTTTTAAGAGATCGCTGTGGCGGCTGGGGGAAGAACAGGCTGTGAGCCAGGGGGCAAGCATGGAGCCCAGCTGGAAAGCTGTTGGCGTGTGCCAGGGGTGGGGTGGTGGTGGCTTGTAGCAGCAGGTTGGAATGCTGGAGGTAAGCAGAAGTGGCTGGATCCTGGATTTGCTTCAGAGATCAGGCTACATCCATTTCTGACAGATGTGGGGCGTGACAGGGAGCAGGCAAAGATGGCGTACATGTTTTTGGCCTGGCAGCTGCAAAGAAGAAAAATTGCCTTTAACTGAGTTGGTGGGAAAGAGAAAGTGGCACAGACATTTGGCAAGTGCTGTGGGGATAGAGATTGGAGCAGGCCTGAGACATGTTCCATTTGCGATGGTTATTAAACACCCACATGGAAATGCTAAGCAGTCAGATGAATGAATTTGGAGTCCTGGGGAGAGATCCAGGCTAGAGGCATACATCTGGGAGTTGTCAGTATATAGACAGTATTTAAAACGATGGCACTGGACCATTTGCAAGCAAAGTCTCAACTGTGAAGAAGTCTGTTCCAAGAGTGAGATCCGGGTGCACTTCCAGAAGCGTAATGCGGCCTTGTGGATTGGGGACTCCCAGGGGCCGGCACAGCCTTCAGCCCTGTCCTGCCTGCAAAGCAGTGAGGCCCACCTCTCACTGCTGAGTCAGCGAATACATTTGAAAAATCAAAATAGAACAGTCCTGATAAGTGAAGGTCTCTGATACTACAGTTACTTTACAAAGAGAAAGAATGTGAATCTTGTCATCTCCATCACCAGAGCAGATGGAACTTGGTGGACAGTGGGTACCCTGGAAAGCTGGGAAGGGTTGTAGATGTTTGCTGACTGGGAATGCAGGGGCAGGGGCTGGGGTAGGAGGGGGCAGCTGGGGAGCTCCTGTGGAGGCTTTTCCATGGCTGACATTGGGCCTTAGCACTGCCCTGGAGATATCCAGGGGGCAGGGTTTCTTCGTGTTGCCAGTGAAGACCAGGCCCGGAGAATCGGGTGGGCTGACTGGGGGACAGTTCCCTGGGCTCAGGGTGGTGACGGGGTGGGGGTGGGGGTGGGGAATGGTGCTCCTGTGATTGTTTTCTATTCTTATTTAGAACTTTCACCTTCCCAAGCTTTGTTATGTGCAGCTTTTTTTTTTTAAAGATTTTATTTATTTACTTTTAGAGAGAGGGGAAGGAACGGAGAAAGAGAGGGAGAGAAACATCCACGTGCTGGAGAAATGTCTATCTGATGCTTCTTGCAGGTCCCCAGTGTGGGGCCTGGCCAGCAACCCAGGCTTGTGCTCTGACCGGGAGTCACACCGGCGACCGGACAACGTCCAGCCCACTGAGCCACACGAGTCAGGGCTGCCTGGTTAATCCCGATAACACCTCTGTGAGGTGCCAGAGCAGGTAGTGTGATCCCCAATTTACAGACGCATAGACTGAGGCTTGGAGGAACCAGAAGGCTGCTTGTCTGGGGGCACCCAGCTAGTTCACGGCAGAGAGAAGACTAGATCCCATGTTTCTAGTGGGTCCGCAAGATCAAACAGATCTGAAGTCACCAAAACCACTTGAGACCATTCCATGCAGGATCCACAGGGAGCAGGTTTGCCTCAGCCCAGGGAGGGTGACGTGATCTCTTGGCTGCCATTTCCCTTCAGTTACACAGATTTCCTAATCAGGGTCTGTCCTCCCAGGGGTAGGTGTGGCCCTGGGGGTCCTAAGGAGGGGGTTACTTCCAGGTCAGGGAAGGGGCCTGCTCTGTCAGCTGACTTCCCCAGACCCAGGGGCCATTGGTTGGTGTGAGAGGCTGTGGTGGTTCCCCCTGGTCTCTGGGCATGAATAGAAGGTATTCTTCTCTCTCTAGTAAACACAGCCCCACATGCTTTCCGCAAGCTCCCCGATGACTACTAGAATCTATTTTTAATTCATGAGCCTCCCCCACTACACACACCCCTGTCATTGTTTAGAAGGCACCAGCTGGCTTTCGGACCAGAGCCCCCTGGTGGGTGTGGGGGGAGTTGAGTCACCAATACACCCCGGAGGCAGCTGAAGTTCCTGGGCTGCCCTGGAGAGGCTTATACCCTGCCCCAGCCTAAGAAAGTGGGGGACCTGGAGCTTGAGGAGAGCTGGGGTGTGACAGAGGGACAGATAGGGGCCCTCAGTCCCAGCAACAGTTCAGCCTTGGTGATGGAGTCTGTTGGTCATTTCTTCCCTCCAAACCCAGTTAGCTGTCTTTGAGGTTGTACCTTAAATGACTTCCCTGTAAAACAAAACAAGTTGTCATCTTAGCCTCACCATTCTGCTTTCTGTTATTTATGTGATACTGAGCAAGGTAACTACTCTGTCTTATACCTGTAAAGTGGAAAAACACTGTCATCATTTGTTGGCACACTGGGGCATTGGCAGGTGAAGAGAGAAGGCAGGTGACCTGACTTCTGGGCTCTCCATCAGTGTGGCCTTAACTGCTGGGAATGCCAGAGGCTGCAGCAGGAAGCTCAGTAATGTGTGCGGTGACAGTGGTTGTGGGCCGCCTGGCTCCTCAGCAGTTGATTCCCACCCTCTTTTTTTGTTTTGTTTTGTTTTGTTTTTGCTGAGCAGCAGTTCCTAGAAAATGTGGCCTCGGGAAAACCGAGTAACTCTTCCATCCTGCCTTCATTACCTGGGAGTGGGTCAGTGGCCTGTGTCCCTTTCCTCCTGCCCCTTCCGCATCTGGCTTGTTCAGCGCTTGCCTCTGAGCCTGGTTCAAAGCCTGTCCCCAGATGTCACCACGCTCCTCCTACCCCTTTTGGGATGTGCGAGGTGTACCCAGCGCAGAGGGATTGCACAGCAGTGCTGGGTTTACAGCTCGCTCTGCTGAGCAGCTCCTGACTTTGCCCTGCTTGCCCTTCCCCTGCTACACAGGGTCCTTGGTCTCCTCTGAGGACAAGGAGCAGCGTGGGGTGGGAGCTGGCAGCCTTAGGAGACCAGCATGGAGGGGCCCAGTGGCAGGAGCACTTTTCCTGACTGTCCAGCCTGCTCCCCCAGGGCTCCGAGGGCTGGCAGGGTGGGAGAGAGGACCAGGTGCTATGTAGTGAGGAAGTGGAGAGATGATGTCATGACTGGACATTTCCCTGTGACCTCACGAAGGTGTTATCTCCAGGCCCCAGGTGGGGAAAACAGTGACGTTTAGCTTATCACCTAAACCAGAGCAGACTTTGGAAGCCTGTGACACTCCTCCCCCAGATTTATCCCACAACAAGATTTTTCCTCTGCCCTGGTGCAAATAAGCACCCCTGTGTGCTTCTTGGGGCTGGCCCAAGAGGGGCTGCCCTCTGCCCTAGGCTCTCACCAGGAAGACAGTCCTTGGCAGGCACCAGGGGCCCTAGTTTATTTATGTCTGGGAGCCTGCTGGTTCAGGGGTGGGTGGGGCCAGCTCTGCTGGGAGAGGTTTCCAACCATGTCCCTCTGGCAGCTGGGGGAGGTCAGGGATGCCCTGGCCTATCTACCAAGTGCACACACCTCTAGAGCTGTGTGCGCTGCCCTGTTCACACTCAATCGTGCACCTGCTGGAGTCTGCCAGCCTGAACTCGCCCCCAGTTGCTGGGAAGGGCAGGTGCCTTCTCGCCTCCACGCATCTCAGCCTGTCTTCCCCTCTCTCTTCCTCCCTGCGTGGAAAGGTCCCTCAGGCAGAGCGGGGCCAGAGGCAGTCAGCCCAGTGGCCTCAGAAGAGCCTCCAAGGCCAAGGCAGAGCAGCTCTGTGATTTGCCATGAACTCTTGCTTCCTGCCCCAGTGATTGAAAGCCCCTATTTCCCAGGGGCCTTCAGGCCCCACCACAGCAGCCTGTCTCATGGTACCTGGGAGCCAAGTAATGTGCCACACAGGGAGTGCAGTCAGCAATATCATGACTTTGTAGGGTGGAACACAGTTACACTGATCATGGTGATCGCTTTGTAAGGCATATAAATGTTGAATCATGATGTTATACACCTGAAACTCATATAATATTGTATGTCAGTTATACTTTAATTTTTTTAAAAAGGTTCTCCCTTTACTATGATTTGAATTGCACAGATTCAGGAGAAGGCTCTTGCCTTTTAGGGGTCCTGTCCAATCAGGAGAGGGGCCAGAAAATGATGACTCTGGCCCTTGCCTAAAAGCTCTGACACCAGAGAGCATAAGCAGCAGCTGACTTCTAGAACAGGATCGTGGGCTCAGTTTGTTGCCCAGCAGATAAATGGCTTCTGGAATTAGCCTTTATTCATCCCCACTGATATCCCTGACTTTTTTTGTTGTTGTTTTTAAAGATTTTATTTATTTATTTTCAGAGAGAGGGGAAGTGAGGGAAAAAGAGGGAGAGAAATATCAGTGTGTGGTTGTCTCTTGTGTGCTCCCAATTGGGAACCTGGCGTGCAACTCAGGCATGTGCCCTACCTGGGAATCGAACCAGCGACCCTTTGGTTCTCAGGTCAGTACTCAGTCCACTGAGCCACATCATCCAGGGCCATGACTTCCTTTCTAGATAGAAAGTTCTCAGTGCTCTCCAGATGAGCGCTGGCTGCTGCTAGTACAGAATTCCCAGCGGTACAGTTAGATAACATCCAAATTACCTAGCTGAGGCCTGATGTCCTGCATTCTCAGCCTACTTGTCTCTGAGCTCAGGCCCAAACCCTGGGGGAGACTCCATGGCACTCTGCAGTCCCTGGGGGCTGAGATGATGCCCCCCAGACACAGGTGGGAGACACCAGTCAGATCCCCAGACTTCTCCCTTGGCGGTGTCAGCCTCAGCCTTGGCCTAGGCTCCCTCAGACACGCATGCCCCAGTGCTGCCCAGGGGAAGTCGTGCTGAAGGCTCAGGTGTCAGCCCCCATGCCAGAGCTGATAGCAGTCAACAGCAAGAGGAGCTCTGTCATCTGGTTCCAGACGGCAAGGAGCCGGCGCTGGTGATGTGGGCATGGGTCATGGGAGCTGGCACAGGTCTCCCTAGCTACCAGGCACATTCCTCCCCGATCCAGCACATCCCTGAGTTGTGAAACGTGAGCCTCGTTCCCTCTGGTGCCAGATGAGGCAATGGAAATACAGTATCATGAACCTGATCCCTGCTTCTGCCTCTTCTTTCTTTTCAAAGGCACAGTTTGGGCTTTCTCTATTTATATCCCTTGGGGCAGAGGGCTCTGAGATAGAAGCAGAGCTGAGTGCACTCCACCTATTGCATTCCTTCTAGGCTCCTAGGGAACCAAGGGCTCCCCTGCTTTGCAGTGGGGGGTCGGAGGCAAGGAGTGAAGTTTTGAGAACAGCAGCCTCCTCCAACCCTCCTTCTTTCTCCAGCAACAGGTGCTGGGGTGTTGGGAACAGCTGGTGTGACTGTTCTTGGTGCTCCCGGTCTGTTTCCCACCTCCTGCAGAGGCTGACTCAGATGCCCCTGCTCCTTTGTCCTTTTTGACCTTCGCCCAAGTCTGGGTTTGGGGAATAGTCACTGTATCCTTTTCTGTCTCTCCAGATACCTCACCACTGGACCCCAGAGTCAGGCCAGCATCCATAGCTAGTGAATAATTCAGCACGCTCAGCAAAAACTAACTCGGATCCAAAGTGATACTGTGGCAGGAGGCCGCCCGGGGCAGCTGGAAAGGCGAGCCCTGTCCTGGAAAGACAAGTGTTCTGTAATGTTAACTTCATTATATAAGGTTTCTGCCCTGCCCTGAGAAGGCAGGCAGCTTCACACCCAAATATTATCTGGGTCCTATGACTCTGCAGGGGTTCAGCAGCTTGCTCCTCAGACGTGCCGGTCACATCCCTTTGAGCCTTCCTGAGCGCGGGCGGTGTGCGGAGAGCTTTCCCATACGTTTCTCCTGCGGTCGCTTGTGCCAGCCCACGGTAGAGCCCATGAGACAGGAGGACACCCCACGAGTTCTGTGTTTCAGTCCTCTGATTTTAGTAAGGAATCCTTCTGAGTTATTCTGGGCAACTAGGGTGGAGTGGAGGGTGCTCTGTTTCCTACAAGTTGCCCCAGAAGAAGATGGGGCTTCTCTCTGGACCGCTCCCTCTCGCACCTGTCCTCAACGTCCCCGCCCCCAGGAAAATAGGGTGGCCTGAGAGTCTTGGCATCATCCTGCTATCCTGCCTGCCTGGCAGCAATTTTGATTTCTTAAAAAAGTGACCTAGTTGCGTGATTCTCTCCACTGCCCGGCATCTGGCTCACGGCTGTGCCCGAGGAGAACTCCCCAGACAGGAGGGTCACTGGCATTAGACGGGCAAAGGACCAGTGGGTGGCAGAGATGGCCTCCTCCCTCCCTAGGAGCGGCTGAAAGGTGGCGTGGTGTGTGCACGCGGTGTCGCCCCGTGGCTCCTCTGCTGTGGCCTTTCTGCGTGCTTCTTCAGCCCCTTCGGCCGGGGCTGTGCACGTGCTCCCAGGAAACACGCCCACCTCGGTTCTCTAGTTCACCTTAAAGGAGACGAACCTCCTGCATTTTCCCAGAGGGAGGGGGGGCTTGCTTCTTGGTGACATGAGTTTCTAAGAAGATGCACTTGCTGGCTGGGTCCACAAGTAAGTGTTAGGGGAGAGCCCTCTGGGTACTGGCCACCTGCCAAGCCCCGAGTCCAAGAGGTGAGCCTTGGAGAGAACGGGGCCTTTCACGGAGGCTCCTAGCACGGAGATCTTCACAGCACATTTGGAGCCTGAGGTTTTTTTAAGGCCTCACCTTGTGTTCTAAGCTACTAAATTTAGCTGCTTCTCAGCATTCGTCTTTGCTCCTAAAGCCTATGACTTCTCAGGTTTCCCATCATTCAGCATGTGTGGTTCATGGGTTTTTTTTCCCTGAGACAAAAACGTAAGTAGGAAGACTTAAAAAGGAGAGGGGGCTGTGGGGGAATGAAGAGCAATAGCAAGGGCAAAGGAAGAGACAAGAAAAAATGTAGTATTTAGCGTATTAAAGGAAGATGTATGGCGTGAAAATTGAGGGAGGGGACGAGAAATCTAGGTGAAGGGAACCCAGTGAGAGAGAAGGCTGGAGCTGCCGGACGTGCAGAGAGGACAGCTTTGTGAACAGGACCCGGGCTTCCGTCCAGGGTCCCTCCAGGACGACAGAAGTCCATCTGTCGCCCCCGGACTCAGGCTAACTTGCAAAAGTGGAGAGAGCAAGGCCAGAGACACCTGCCACCGCTCAGCCGCCTGAGCCCGCGCATCGACAGTGACCGCCCGCCCTGCCCGAGGTGGGGCTGCATCTCTGCCAGGCCACAGAGCAGGTGGGAGGGAAGCCAGTGCATGGCGAGAACTTACCCGGAAGGACACATAAAGGCACTTACCGAGCAGCACCTCCTCTTTGCCAAAGGATGGCTGCTTTGTGGTGCCTGTCCTTTCAGAGCCTGTGGCTCTCGCCCCCACTGCCGCTTTTCCGTGTCCACCAGCCCCATTCTCACCTGTCCTCCCTAGGGCTGCCGCTTTTCTGGCTTTTTCTGTCCAAGGCAAAGCCTTCCCAGTACCTTCTAAAATGAGTGTGCTGGGGTGAGGGGGGGGCGCATGCGTGCACAGGTGGTGAGGACACCTCAGTGCTGGGGTGGGTGGGGGCGTATGCATACACAGGTGGTGAGGAAGCCTCAGGACCAGCCATTTATTTCAGTAAAACCTGTGACTTGTGTTTCCATTTCATCTTTGCTACAGCCTGGAGGCAGCTAGCAAACCAAGGCTGGGCTTCAGAAAGTTTCCAGGGCACAACTCATTCCTGCCCTCCCCCATCTCCTGATGTCGTGAGCTCACTCCCTGAGGCCTCTTCCTTAAGGCGGCCTCTCTGTAGGTGCTGCTGCCTCCTCTTGCGGTTGAGAAGCTTGTACGAGGCCGCCTAGCTAGTGAGTGTCAGGGCGAGGACTGAGAGCAGCCCTCTGACTCCCCACCCTCGCGGTGCCACCGAAAGTCTCGGCCAGCACCCGGGAAGGATGTGTCCTCCTGCAGCACACCCACTTCCAGCCAGGGCTTTCCAAGCTTCCCACTCCTCAGGTACTCCTCCCCGCTGTTGTGGACACTGAGCATCAGAGCCTGTGCTGACTTGACCAAGGTCCTCCTGGTAGCAAGTCTGGAACCGGGGCCCAGACGCTGGGCTGGCAGCACCTTCCCATCATGAGGCCTTGGGCTCCTGCCTGCCCCTCCTCCCCCCACCACCACCCCAGGGCAGGAAGCAGACTTGGGAACATTTCTCTCACGCAGAGGCAAGAACAGACTCTAGAGGAAAAGGGATCTCTCTCCTGCTGGCTTGCTTGCCTGGCAGGTGGCTCCCTGGTTTCTGTTTGTTCTTTTCCTCTTAGCCGACTATGGTGGTGCAATGTGGCTTTGTAGAAAGCTCCTTCGCCTGCTTCTGAGCCTTCAGGATCCTCGGCAGTCTGGGGAGTGAGACCTGCGAGGTCTTGTGAGAAACCCTAGGGCTTGGCTCCTTCAGCCCCTCCCCACCTCCTGCTGCCACTGCCTCTCCCTCTTCTCTTTTTTCGGTTGTAAGGAAAGGTCACAGACCCTAGCTTGGTGGCACCTGAAGAGGAGGGGCCAGGGGGGTGGTTGTGAGTGTGAGGCCCGGGTGTGTCATTGCTGCCATGGAGCTGGACCGTGTCCCATTGCAGCTCAGTGAGATGACCACGCAGTCATTTTACAGACAGATGTTGAGGGAGGGTCAGTCTTATGCTAGGCACAGTGAGGGGTCTGGACATATTTGAGATCTGATCCCCGCCTTCCTAGGGACAGCAAGACCCAAGACCCATTTATATATAACCATAGCGCAAGAGGACCAGTGCCCGGTGCCAAACCCTCAAGTGAAAACCAAGGGGGTCATCTTTTATAGACAGAGGGGCTGCCGGGAGCATTCCCTGACCTTAGTACGTCCTGTGGCCCCAGAAACTGTTTTGCTAGGCTCCTGCCCTCACAACCCCCAAGTCATCCGCCACCACAAATATTTGTAAGGTTTCCACAAGCCCCGGGTGTGGGGACTCCTACTCCTGGTGTTCTGACTGCAGGGCCTGGCCCCGGGCCTCAGAGATAGCGCTGGGCCCGTCTTATCTCCCTGCACCTTCTTGAGCCTGGGGCCACCCATCAGCATGATCCGTGTTGACCCTGGGTATTTAAACTGAGTCCCTCACCAGGCTCAGGTGGGTGTAGAATCCATGTCATCTTTGACTGGTGACTCTGCCAAGTGAAGCTGCCCTTAGAGAGAATCCGCAGAGCACTGAGCTCTGTGGCCTCCCCACTACCCTCCTCCCAGCTTGCTCTCCTCAACTGTGAACCTCTGACCCCCTCTGCTGGACACTCCCAGGATTTCCTGCTGGGACTGTCAAGATGAAGACCAAGGAGGAAGAGGCTGCTGTGAGTTCACCGTTCAGTTTTCTCTCTGGTGTTTTTCCAGGGCAGTGCTGCTGGAGGTGGGGTGGGGGTAGGGCAGGGAATAGGAAGCAGAAGCTCACGGAGAAGTCGCTGCAGTGGTGTCCAGGCAGAGAGTGGATTTCCAGGAGAGGATCTCAGGGCAGAGGGATACCCGGGGCAAGGTGGGCTGCAGTCTGTCACGGCAGAGGGAAAGTACCTTGAGAGCGGCAGTGCCTCAAGCCAGTGGGCAGGGCAGCAGGGGGAGAGGCAGAGGACTCCCACTGAGCTGGCTGAGGGAGGCTCTAGCCCTTGGGGCCTTGGAGAGCCCTCGGTCCTGGAAACCTGGCCATGAGGCCTAGCTCCATTAGAAGGCTGAAGAAGGGAGCTGGTGGGGCTGTGACTCTGTCAGAGGGGCTGTGATGGTGGGCAGTGTTTCTAGGCTTGTACCCCGGGAGGGGACAGGCCGAGTGCCCATTTGGGAGGGCGAATGATGCAGGTGCACATGTACTAGAGTTGTTTCCTGTCACACCTGGATGTCCTCATGTACACTGAACCCACAGTGGCAACAGCTGGACTCGGGGATAGGCAGGACAGCCTCATCGGAGCTTGGTATACCCGCTTGGTATACCCGCTTGGTGAACCCTTTTGTTTCCTCCCAGATGGTAAGGAGCAGCACAGGCCCCAGGGGAGGGGGAAATCTCCCTGAGCAATCCGCCCTAATCCTGGGCCGGGCCTCAGACTGGAGATGGCGGCTGCAGAGCCTGGGAGCTCTGGCACCCCCGCTCGCAAACCCCGGCTTCCCTCGGCAAGCCCAGTGCTGCCCAGGGACTGTGACCCCGGGGTCCTGGCACAGCCTGCAGAAAGCTGGGGCCCCAGAGCCCCTGGCACCCTGTCACCAGCACAGCTTCAGGAAACGGTACTCACACAGGTGCGGCCCCTGGGGGTGGAAGGCGAGAAACTCACAGGTGTGGTTGGGGTGATGGGAGAGAGCTGCTTCTGCAGAGTGTCAGGTGGGCTGTGCTCCCTCTGGTCTCTTAGGGTGCGGCCCTCCTCTCTGTTGTAGAGAACTTGTGGATGGGGGAGGCGTAGGCTGACCAGTGCTGGGAGGCCTCTGGGGTCGGGCAAGGGGGCCTTGTCCAGGTGAGAGAATTCTGCAGTTGGAAGAGCTGACGGGAAATTAAATAGAAGGGGTGTTTCTGGTTGTGGTTGTTTCTGTCCCCGGAGAAACAGTGACAGAGAGAGGGGAGTGTGATGGTCCAGTGAGCACAGACCCCAGGTGGGCAGTGGAAGAGTCCAGAAGGAGCAAAATGTAGGCCTCTTGGGGTTTCTGGAGAATTCAGAGGAGGCCCCAAGGTCGGGGGGCCACTCTGGTGGCCTGATGAGGGGTCTGCGGGTGTGAGGAGACAGAGGGGACTGTAAGACATTTGTGTGGACAAATGGGCATTGTTCTCAGCAGTGTAGAAATAAGGCAGCTGGGGGGAGGGTGTGATCTTGACTAGAACCCAGGTGCGGACCTCTGGCGGAGAGGCCTGGAAGCTGAGTGTCGCTCCCTGGGAAGACAGAGCAGCCTGCAGGGTCAGGGTGGGAGGAAGGGCTCGCTGGCTGAGAAGGAGGCCGATTAAAGCCTCAGCCAGTGCCCTGCCTTCTTGAGATTGTAAAAGGATGCGTGAACGTGTTTCCTCTACTTTGCACCTCCAAATCTGTGTGACGGCGTGATTGCTGGTAAACCACTGAGGGCCTTTTATGCCACGGGAGAGCCAGGAACCTTGGGCACCTGCCCCTCCAATCCCCCTTGTGGTGGCCAGGGAGTCCTGCAGGGGGTTTCCTCCCTGCTTCACCCCAGGAGCAGACCCAGGTCTACACACGTGCTGCCCCACGAGCGTGCTGGCATCTAAGCCTTCGCCTCCCGGCCCTCTGGAGGAAAGCCGCTTAGGCTCCCAGGGCTGGTGGAACCAGTGGGTGGGCTGGCACCCCCAGCCCCACACCTTCCTCACCTGGCAGTGCTTGGGTCAGCTGTGAGGCCCGAGTGTCTCCACCAGGAAGAGAGAGAGCAGCCCAGCAGCTGTGCCACTGGTTTGGGAATATGGGCAGCCCCTGATGCCAGGACGGAGAGCTGGGGTGATTTTCCTGCCTGCTCTGGCTGCAGTGCCAGGTTGGTATGGTCCCTCCTTCCCAGCTGCCTCTTTGTGCAGAAGGATTTTAGCTGGCCATGGCTTTCCCTCCCCATCTGGCCTGGCTGACCTACCTTTCCCTCTGGGAACTCACAGAAAAAGGACGTCTGGGTGCTCTCCGTCCCAAGAAGGGTGCCCAGATCAGAAGCTCAGGCTAGAAGTCAGCAGACACAAGCATCTTGCTGAGTCACCTGGGCCTGACAGCTCCCAGCACAATTCACCTGCCGGGCCTTTAGGCCCCGGAAGCCCAGGCCCTGCTCAGGGCAGTATCATGTGTGGACCTCAACTGGCTTGGCCAGGCCCACAGGCAAGGCAGGCTTGACACCTGACCCCCTAGTTCCTCACCCTGGGAGGGGACTTGAGGGCCACCTGTTCCTGAATACAGGGCTGCCCTTCTCTACTAAAGGGGAACGTAGGAGTCCCGGAGCTCTTTTCTTTTTGTGGTGTAAGGGAGACCTACCTTAGTGTTTCCTTTGCAACCCCTGAGCAGATGGCTAGGGCAGGAAGGCCCCGTCTGTGTGTCAGCCAGCTCTGGGGACCCTAACAGGAGTGCTCTGTAAATCTAGGGAGGTGCTGCCTGTCCCTGGGGGAGAGGAATCCATCTAGGAGCCCTCCGCAGTCCCTTGGGACCAGGGAGCACAGGTGTGGAGCACACCTCCAGTTAGGGCCCTTTCCCTTTCTCTTCCCTCTGCTGTGGGAGCCGGGATGCTTTCTGTCTGCATTGTGTGTGCCGCCTGCCTCAGGGACCCAGGCTGCTGGACTAGTGTTCAGAGGAAGAGCTGCTGTCCTGTATCTGGGCTGGGTTAACACATGGACGTGAGCTCGGGCCCGGGAGGAGGCCGAAGGCCTGGGAGCCAGGGCTGGGGAGCCCCTCCAATCTGGCCGAGTGCCTAATCTGGCTCTGCTTTGAGTTGGTGCAAGAGGGTGGGGAGGAGAGCCCAGGACCTTGGAGGCTAGTTGGAAGGGGGCTGGGCGGTGGCAGGTCTCCCCAGGGCAGGGAGAGAAAAAGGGGAAGTTGGGCCCTAGACACTTAAGACAGCGCCCCAGTTCTGGGTCTTCCGGAACATGACATGGCCTCCCTAACTGCCTGGCGTGGAAGGGCCTGGTGGCAGAGGCACGGCGCTCCCTCCAGAATCTCCTCTTAGAAGTTGCCCAGCCTGAGCACAGGGGCCAGGTACCTGTGGAGAGTCCAGCCCTCTTAGGCAGGAGAGTGGGGTGGGGGGCCACAGCTCCAGGTATGGTACTGGTGGCTGGGCATGGACAGAAGGCCAGGTGGCCTGCACCCTGTGAGGCTGTGACAGTTTGTGAGGAGAGCGTGCTGCCCCTGCAGCCTACCTACTTCCATGCTCTGGCTGGGGGACTCCGGGAGTTTCGCCTGCCAGTGACCGTTAGCCTGCCCGAACTTTTTAGACCAGAACTTCTGCTCTGGTAAAAACGTGACTGTAAGATGAAGGGCCCAGGTGCCCTCCCACAGACCACTCCACAGTAGGACACAGGGCCTGCAGCCCCAGGTGGCAGGTTGGAGGGCCCTCCGCACCCAGGGTGGGCAGCCCTCACCTCTGGTTCTGGAACACTGTCATCCCCCCAGAGGAAACCTGTGCCCACTGAGCAGTCACTCCACAGTCTCCCTCCCCCAGCCCTGGCAGCCCCAATCTGCCTTCTGTGTCTGGACGTAAGTATTCTGGACATTTCACACACAGGAAGCCACTTAGCATGGGCTTCCCGCACCTGGCTTCTCCCGCTGAGTGCGGTGCTCTCGGGGTTTGCGACATTGCAGCGTGTGTCAGCACTCCGCTTCTTCCATGGCCCGACAGTGTTCCTCTGAGTGGGCAGGCCAGTTCTGTTCGCCCATTCACTCACTAATGGGCACTCGAGTCGTGTCCACCCTCTGGCCGTTGTGAGTGACTGCCACTGTGAGCACGTGTGTGTGCATCGTTACTTGAACACCCATTTTCAGTTCTTTGGGTCTGCACCTGGGCGTGGAATGGCTGGGTCATGTGGTGATCCTATGTGTAACTTTTTGGGGAGACCCCAGACTGCTTTCCACAGCGGCCGCACCACTTTGCATTCCCACCGTGAGGGCTCCAGTTCCCCACCACCTCGCCGACAGCTGCTTCCCTCCCTAAAACTACAGCCGTTCTAGTGCACACGAAGTGGCGCTTAATTTACTCTCACTGGTTGTGCGCGCCTCGGCACGCCCTGAGGTCGTGCTGTCCTTGTTGCCGCATGCACCGTGTCCTGTTTCACCCCCGGACAGCCCTCTGATGCAGGTAGAATTACACCCCTTTTCTAGGTGAGAAAACTGGGTCCCAGAAAAGTTTCTGACATATCCAAGGCCGCACAGCTGGCAAGTGACAGCTAGGACTCCATGCCGGTGTCCGACTCCAGGTTCAGGTTCAGTGCCCTTTCCAGCACGGGGCCTGCGCTTTGTGGCTGTTGCTGCAGATCTCTGCTTCCTTCACTCACACTCGGTGTGCTCCGTCCCTCTCCACAGCTTTCTCGTTCTTGTTGTGTTCTAATTGCCCTCCCCTAGTTGAAGTGTCTTCCCTCCTTGTACCTCTGCCTGTCTCCTGCTGGCTCCTTGGCTCTTTTTCCCTCAGCCACCCCATCCCCCTTCAGTCCTGAAAGGACTCTGCTGCTGGGGGTGCCCACCGAGGGCGGGGCAAGGCGAACCCCCTCCCTCCTGCCTGCCGCCTTCCTCCACGGCAAGGACAGTGACAGGGATGCTCTGTGACTGGAGACGCTGGCAGGACTCGGCCTGACAGGCCTCAGTGGAGGGGCAGCGAGGGGCCGGTGTCCTGCCGCAGGACCCCCAGGCTTGAGTCTGGGCCCAGGGAGAGAAGGGGGCGGGCGGGGTGCCATGGAGGAGGACCCAGGCCCCTGCAGCCCACCATCAGGCCCCAGCGGGTTTTCCCAGTGTCTGTGCACCTGTCATCCACGGGGACTTCACAGCAGCCGCAGCTCTGCTTTTCCACGTCCAAGCGAGATGGACCCCAGACCCAGGGAAAGCTTCTGGCTGCGAGCACAGAGCAGTCTCGCTCCCTCGAAGTCCAAAAGCACTTTCACTTTTCACAGCATTTTCCAGTCCACACCTCCTTAGTTCTTCCCACGCCTGACGGAAAGGAGCAGACGGCTGAGCGCTGAGTGCCAGGCAGCGATGCAGCCGACCCAGACTCACCTTCTGGGTATTCCTCCTCCACTACGAGCATGGGGAAGGGGAAAGAGTTGAGTCTGTTTGGAAACAAGTGGTGGCCTTATAAGAGGGTCAAGTTCCTTAATTGTAAAACTATGTGCTGCACATAGAATTTAATTTTGTATAGTTCGATATCTATATTACAACTTCAATATTGAGTAAATTTGTGAGTGTAATCTCTCAATTAAATTTTATCCCTCAACAAAGAATTGCGTGGCCTACATCCAGACAGCTGGGAGTGCCTTCTGCACGCCCTGCACGGGGCACAGGGTCTGCCAGGGCTCATCCGTGTGACTTCGTCACAGACCTGAGGGTAGGTGTGATTATCCCTTTGTCACAGGTGAGGACACCATGACCTAAAAAGACCCCCGAGAAAACCCATGTGGAGCTGCCTGGAGTTTGGCGGGGCTGTTGCTTAACAGCATTTTCTGATACCTTTGACCTCGGCTGTTTCCAGTCCTGGTGCGCGTGACTGGGCCACTCGCTTTGTGTTCGCCCCCCTCGCCCTGCCCCTCTTCCCCCGCCCCCCACCCCCTGCCCCGCTGTGCACACAAAGAGCGATGATCTGACCCGGCCACACTGGGCTGTTCGGTGTGTAAAAATACTGGGGTTGAGCCATTTCCTGCTGTTTCCGCTGTTGCGTGGTGATAAGACACTGAGGACTCAGCTGTGCAACGAGACCCTCCAATAAGCCGGGGGGCATGGCCCTGGGACAACGGGGCTCCTGGCCCACCTGCTCTCACCTGCCTTTCCGTCTTTCCTGTCTTCTGGGACCTTCCCCTTTTCCCCACCCCCACCTCCTGTATCAGCCTCTCTTTTTTCTTCCTGCCACTCGGATGTGCTTGGGAAGCCTGCTTGCCTCTGGCCAGGAAAAGGGACTGTCATCTCTTTCCTGCTCATTCACCCTCTTCCCAGCTGGGCAGCTGGTACTCCTGGGCCCCCGACTGCTGTCTGCTTCCCTTAGTCTGCGGGTTACTTCTGGGACTTGAGACTTCAGGGACCTGGCCACTGGGGCAGGTGGGTGGTGGAGGGGGGGTGCTCCTCTTCCAGTTCTTGGAGACACGGTAGGGTGCTCCCGCCATCATGAAGCGGAAGAGGTTGCTGACAACTCCAGAGAGCTGGAAGGTAGGGGGGCTGGGAGGGGTGTCAGCAGAGGTGGGGTGACCCACAGAGCTGTGTTAGAGGAGCTGGGATGGGGAGGAGGGCTTCCTGTGCTGGCCCTGAGGCCAGAGTGCAGATTCTGGTTAGTTCTGATGGAGAGGCCTGCTCAAGGCCACAGCCGGCGGGGAGGCTGGTCCGGAGGGGCAGTTTGTCTCATCCTTGAGAAACTGGGCCTGCGACTCTGTGATGGAGTCTCAGACCTGCTTGGTCCACGGGGCGGAGCAGCAGGAGTTCTGGGCTGGGGTTCTGTCCTCTCGCAGTTGTGTGTCCCTGAGCAACTTGCCAGAACTCTCTGGCCTGCAGGAGGAACAGAGCTGCCCGGATGGCCTCTCCGGGGTGTGGTGGGGATCAGTGAGGTGACAGGTGGTGGCTGCAAGGGAATACTATCGTTGTTGTCGTCATTATTCTTTTGAATGCTCTTCCTGAAGTTTTCTATTCACCTGCATCCATTTTCTAGGTAGAGAAACCAAGTCCAGAGGTGTCAGGGGCCCCTGAGGGAACCCTGGCTGCTCCCTCGCTTGGTTTCATGATTTACCCAGGCTCCCTCTACTGCCTTCTTTCCTAGGTGGACAAGGGGGACCTCGTGGCCCTGAGCCTCCCCGGCGGCCCTGGCCATGGTGACACCGACATCCCCATCAGCCTGGATGTGCCGGAGGGGGCCCCAGACCCTCAGCGGACCAAGGCTGCCATTGACCACCTGCACCAGAAGATCCTGAAGATCACGGAGCAGATCAAGATCGAGCAGGAGGCGCGAGATGACAATGTGGCAGAGTATCTGAAGCTGGCCAACAACGCAGACAGGCAGCAGGCGTCGCGCATCAAACAGGTGTTTGAGAAGAAGAACCAGAAGTCGGCCCAGACTATCGCCCAGCTGCACAAGAAGCTGGAGCACTGCCGCCGGCGCCTGCGGGAGATCGAGCAGAACGGGCCCTCACGGCAGCCTAAGGATGTGCTGCGGGACATGCAGCAGGGGCTGAAGGACGTGGGCGCCAACGTGCGTGCAGGCATCAGTGGCTTCGGGGGCGGTGTGGTGGAGGGCGTCAAGGGCAGCCTCTCGGGCCTCTCGCAGGCCACCCACACTGCCGTGGTGTCCAAGCCCCGGGAGTTCGCCAGCCTGATCCGCAACAAGTTTGGCAGTGCCGACAACATTGCCCACCTGAAGGACCCTCTGGAGGATGGGCCTCCGGAGGAGGCGGCCCGGGCACTGAGTGGCAGTGCCACACTCGTGTCCAGCCCCAAGTATGGCAGCGATGATGAGTGTTCCAGTGCCAGCGCCAGCTCGGCGGGGGCTGGCAGCAACTCTGGGGCTGGGCCCACTGGGGCGCTGGGGAGCCCCAAGTCGAACATGCTGTATGGGGCCTCTGGGAACCTGGATGCTCTGCTGGAAGAGCTGCGGGAGATCAAGGAGGGACAGTCCCACCTGGAGGACTCAATGGAGGACCTGAAGGCTCAGCTGCAAAGGGACTACACCTACATGACCCAGTGCCTGCAGGAGGAGCGCTACAGGTAGGTGCCTCTTCCACCCTCGCCACTGCCCAGTGAGCCTGGACATGAGGTGACAAGCACCAGGTTTCAGTCGCAGGGTTGTGGAGGCAGGTGGAAGAGCATCTGAAGGGTCCTGGGCTGCTGGAAGGGACGGGGAGGTGCTGAGGAGCCTTCCTCCAGAGCAGTCCAAGCAGCTGGGAGGTAAAAGTGCAGGCCCTATGGAAGGAAGGAAGGCTCTACCTCTCTCAGGAGCTGTGAGCATCCCTACTTGATGCTTATGTGGTCAGTGTGCAGAAGGGGAAACTGAGGCAGGGACCAGCTGCATGGCCTCCTCTGATTATGAGCCCTGACTCTGGAGCCAGGCTACCTGGGTTCAAATCCCAGCTCTACTATCCCCTATCCACCTTGAGCAAAGCCCTCACTGCGCTCTGCACATGCTTTCCTTGTCTGTGAGGTGAGAGTAATGTGAGTCCCCACTGGAAGTGTCTGAGAATTAATGAGGCCAAACCTGTGAAGTTAAAGGGTGTAAATACCTGTCACGGCCAGTGTGAGCCGAGCTGGTCCCTCCTCCCCTCTGCCCACCCTGCTCTTGTGCTCCGTGCCTCTCGTGTGGCATTGGCACTTGCTCCCTGGGTCCTTAGGGGTTTTATCTTTAGCACTTTTCCTTGTTTATATAGATGAAGGAGGTTTAGAAAAGTGCAGGGGAGCCCTGCCTGAAAACTAACACCCCCTCCTAAGAGTCATCTTTCAATATTTGTGCCTTCAGAGCATGGACTGTACTGTACACCCCTGTGTGCCTGGTAGCCAGAAGAGCATCTGAGCTCAGGGCAAATGCCTTGACCTCTCTGTGCCTCCGTTTTCTCTTCTGTAAAATAGGGGTGACTAGTACTCACCTGCGGGGTTGTGGGGACGATCCTGTGAGATGGCCTGGGTGGAGTGCTCAGCGCAGTGCCTGCCAAGAAGTGCTGTGGAAGCAGGGCCTTCCACTGTCGTAGTGTCACATCTGGGTGTGGCTGACATGTGGGGCTGGTGCGTCATTGTTGAGAATGGATGGAACTGATCCCGGGGAGGGAAGGGGGGCTCGGGAGCCAGGACTGGTATCACACCTTCTCCCTCTGCCAGGTATGAACGGCTGGAGGAGCAGCTGAATGACCTGACCGAGCTTCACCAGAACGAGATGACCAACCTGAAGCAGGAGCTGGCCAGCATGGAGGAGAAGGTGGCCTACCAGTCCTACGAGAGGGCTCGGGACATCCAGGTACAACCAGGGCCCCAGCCTGGGGAGGTCCCAGATGTGCTGTTAGAGCTGGCAGCAGCCAGACGGGGAGGACTTACCGAGTGGGGGATGATGGGCACAGACAGTTCCATCAGCTGGGGCCAACAGACACATGGATGAAGAGGGCAGTGTGGGGTGGGGTGGAGAAAGGAGCAAGGTGGGCCTGGGGCAGAGAGTGTGCCTTGTGCAGAGGTGAACTGACTGGTGAGGGCTGCTATGCACCCAGACCATGATGGCAGCCTTGCCAATGAATAGTTGGAGTTTCCAAGTGCCTCCAGAGGAAGCTGGGGTTGGATCAGCTCCTCCTCTTCTCATGGCAATCAAGACTCCATTTTTCTACCAGCATCCCAACTAGTCATCAGTAAAGGGCTCTGCCCCCAGCTGCAGCTGCTCAGCCTATCCCTGCCTGGCCTTTGGCACGGGCGTGCTCTGCGTGGCCCCCTCCCACAACCCACCCCTCTGTCCTGCAGGAGGCCGTGGAGTCCTGTCTGACCCGGGTCACGAAGCTGGAGCTGCAGCAGCAGCAGCAGCAAGTGGTGCAGCTGGAGGGTGTGGAGAATGCCAACGCCAGGGCACTGCTGGGCAAGTTCATCAACGTGATCCTGGCGCTCATGGCTGTGCTTCTGGTGTTCGTGTCCACCATCGCCAACTTCATCACGCCTCTCATGAAGACGCGTCTGCGCATCACCAGCACCGCCCTCCTGGTCCTCATGCTCTTCCTCCTCTGGAAGCACTGGGACTCCCTCACCTACCTCCTGGAGCACGTGCTGCTGCCCAGCTGAGTGGCCAGCTGGTCCCCACCCCGTGCTCCCCTGGCCCCCAACTGGCACGCCTCTGTAGGAGGCACTTGGGGACTCCTCGCTCCCTTGGATTTTTCATGTGTCTGGTTTGGCTTCCTGCCCAAACTGTTCATTCCAGTGTCCCTGTCCCTTCTCTGTTCTTGCTTCCGTCTGACACCTTCTACCTGTTGGCCTGAACGGAGCCTTCGAGGGCAGCCCTGGCTGGAGGCAGTGGGGACATCTGTGGCCAAATGGAGCAGAGGTCACGAGGATGGACTGTTTTGATTATTTATAGTCACACAAGAACTCTCTGCTGACTTGAATGTTGCCGGTCGGGAAGGCCAGTGAGAATAGGAGCAGGAGAGAGCCATACCTCAGTTTTCCCAGCAGAGAGCCCACCTGGTGGCAGCCACAGCTCCCCTCTGTGGAGACGGTCAGGACGAAGAGGGTGATGGGAGGCTCTGCTGACCCCAGAGAGAGGGGAGGGGCTTCCTAGCCCAGGGCACCAGCTGGGCCAGAGGGAAGGCTCAGCCCACCCCTCCTTCCTCCAGAGCTGGTTTGAGGCAGGGTTCTGGGCTGGGCCCCTTTGGGAGCAGAAAGATGCAGGCCCTGGAGGCCAGGTGGGTGTGGCTTTGGACTTGTGTTTTCCCTGTTATTCTTTCTGCCTGTCACTGGATCTGCTCTTTTCAGGGAAACAGGCCCAGGGGCCCTGAGCCTCAGCCTAAGCCCTTAGGCCTCTGGGAGCACTTGGGTTCTACTTATTTATTTATTTGTTCATTTGTACCTAATCCCTGCTGAGCTCCAGGGAAAGATCTGCCCCTTTCCTCTCTCTGAAGCCAGGGCTTGTTCTGGGCTGTCGGGCACTTCCGTACCACTCAGCTTCTACACAACCCTGGCTGGGCTGGGAGAAGCAGGGCGAAGCCGTCCAGGCCCTCTCCCAGGCAGCCTTTGAGCCGGGATAAGAGGAGCAAAACTTCTCTTTTATGTCTATTTATTTTGTATGTGTGTATTTGTGTGGAAGAGGTGGTTTATTGCTTTATTTTTTTAAGGCTCTAGAGTGTTGTGTATGGTTTCTGTTCACATCCCAGCCTCCCCATTAGCACTTCCAAGAAGAGAGGGGATTTCTCAGAAAAAGAGAGAGAAATCCCCTAGGACGGGAGGGGAGTGGCTTCCAGCTGTTGTGGACCTTCCTGAGAAATAAATATCCTCTAAATTTTCAACCATCCTGTCTAGTGTTGAATGATTAGGCTGTCTCCATGGGAACCACAAGTCTCTCCCCACACTCAAGTGTTCTGGGTTACAAACTGGACCTTACCTGTTGGCCTGAGATCTTCCTCTAGGATCTGACATGGAAGAAGGACTATTCTACCCTTCCCATCTGCTTTGTTCAGCCAAGGCTTTGGCCTCGGTGAGAGGGAGATGAGATGACACTCGCCCAATCCAGCCATCTTGGAGTACTTTCCAGAAGGAAGGGAGGGGAAGGGAGGTTTCCATAGCTTGGAGAAAGTTAGCAGCCGGAGGCTTGGATGGCAGCAGTCATGCCCAGAGGTGACCACAAGAGGGGAGCAGAGTCCTTAATTCTTTCTTAGGGTTCAGTCCCTAAGAGGCTTCTGTTGGAGTTAGTTCAGCCTTCTCAATGCTGTCCACGAAGAGCACAGATCACCAGGACCTAGAGCGTCGCCTTGAATATAGAGGCCAGGCCCTATGTGGCTGCATCTCCCACTCCTTGGCAGTTAAGGACACCTACAGAAGGCACTGGAAGTCCAGCAAGAACCCTGTGGGAGCTTAGGGGGTCACCTGAATCTCCCTAATGACAGAAGGCGATGCTGGCCTCCAGCCGCTATGGAAGCAGGAGCAGGTGGGGAAAGCACCTACACCAAAGTCCTGGCCTGTAATTAGTGTACCTGTGGCCAACTCCTATTTTTCCCCGGGCTCAGTTTCCACATCTGTAAAATGGGACTGATGCAGTAGCTGCTAATTTCAAAGGGCTCTGACATTCTGTGGTTCTGTAGGTCTGAGAAGTCAAAAGTTTAGCTGTGTCCATGACGTCAGGCTTACGGGGACTCTGGGAATCAGAGGCCCGGCCCTGACAAGGCCAGAAAGGACACTGAGCTGGTGCCACGAGGAGGGTAATGCTTACAGTTGCCTCTGCCTGCTATAACTGGGGAGTTTTACCAGGAGACCTCACAGGGCCCTCCAACAGTGTTACCCCCTTTCTCTTCCAGCCGCATGCACATCTCCCTGGGAGGGACTGGGTGGAGGGTGCTGCTGGGCCAGAAGCCCACATTCCTGGGCCCCAGGTGGGGGTGAGCTGCTCCAAGCTGCAGACATTTTCCACATTCTTCCCCAAGGTCAGGTGCCTTCATTGCACTGGCTCTTAATGTCACTGCCAGCCATAGTCCACACTGAAAGGGAGGGGGGGCAGGGAGGGAGGGAAGACGTCATCCTCAGCCCATCCTGAGGCTGCAAAGGAAACAGTGAAAGAAGAGAGGTAAGATCAGCTTCAGCTCCAGAGGCATCTTCTGCAAAAAGGACGAACAGGCCCCATGTTAGCCTCATCGAGACGACGTGGTGTCTAGTAAAGCCCTCCCCTAATTGGGAGTTGGGTTTTTTCCTCTGATGGTCACTGATGCTGCCTTGTTTGTGTTGGAGCCTCCACCCTCTGTAAAAAGGGAGTGAGTTGCCCCCACTCTGGACCTGCCTCCCTCTCCTGCCAGGGGTTCACTGGGTGGCCTCCTCTGCGGGGGACCATCCTCCTTCAGACTGCAGGGACAAGAGGCAGGCTCCTCCCAGGGCATCTGTGCTGTGGGTCCTGGCCCCACACTGTGGGTTCAGAGGGCTTAGCCAGGCCTGCACACCCTGCAGCCTCGGCCTGCCCAGGGTGGGGGCAGCTTAGAAATCACCTCTTCCTGGCCGTGATACTCTACCATTGCAGCAGCACCTGGGCAGGTGGCTGCCCAGGAACTGGCACATTTACAGGGCCCATGGAGAGCTGGCATTCCCTGCCAGCCTTGTGGACCCTGGAGCTGCAGCAGGTGCAGCCTGAGCAAACACCAAATTCCTCAGTAAAGCCCAGGCAAAGGGAGGTGATTTCACCCTGCCAGCCAGGTTATTCCGGCCAATTCCAGGGTGGGGAGAGATGGAGGGGAGGAGAAGAGACCTGAGGCCACAGGGTGGGAGAAGAGGAGCTATCAATGGGGCACTGCAAGGATCCTCACAGCAGGCTTAACTTTCCCAGCAGTGGGAAACTCCAGACTCCAAAATACTTAGAGCATGGGCTTTGGAGCTGGCAGACCTGGGTTCAAATCCCAGCACTGCCCCTCTCCTTAGACAAGGTTCCAACTGCTCTCACACCAGTCTCCTCATCGACCAATGGGAAAGCAAGAGGCATGTGCCTCAGAGGTTTGGAGGGCAAGGGAGAGGACCTTCTGCAGGACTCGAAGCACATTCTGCAGGACTTGAGCTTGGTGCCTGAAGCCCAACCAGGGACTAACCCGAGGCAGTCATAACTGCTCCTGCTTCCTGAACTCAGGACCTCTTCAGGTGCTGAAGAACCTTCACAGGAGGGTGTCCAAGGTGGATCTTGCAGAAGTGCACAGGCTGAGGGTCACTTCAGGAGTCTCAGACTCAGACACTTTCCCTGAGAGCTGAGAGCCTTTCCCCTCGGCCTCAGACACAAGGTGTCCCCATCCCAAGGGGCCAGCCCCAGCATGACAGAGGACTGATGAGGCCTGCCTGGCTGCCTGCACGCTGGTCCCGGAGCAGGTCAGCCCACGGGGTCCTCCTCCGGACCACGGGCCCAGCGTGAGCTTGGCAACTGGCATCAGGAGGCCTGGGTTTGCACCCCTGAGACTCAGCCTCTTGCTGGCTGTGAGGTCCTGGGGCTCAGTTTCTTCATCTGAAACATGATAATGATGCCTGTGCTACCAGAGTGGCAGCCCATTCTTAAGGCTCAGAGGAGATCTCAGATGTGGGTGCTTGCCCTCACCCCCACACCCAGATCTCTCCCTGGGGGAGATACCTGTCAGGATGCTGCTGGACCATCTGGGGCCCCTGGGAGGGTTCTGACCTGCTCTTGGCCTGAAGGGATGTAGCCAGCTCCAGATGGAGATGGTAGGAGCAAGCTTGGTCCTGCAGGCACACTGGTGCGGCAGTGGGGAGGGAGGGAAGGCTGGGACTGGCCTCAGCACACCCAGACCTGCCAGCAGGACCTGAGCCGACCAGAAGGGCAGTCCAAGTTGGTGTCTCTCACACTCAGGTCCTCCCAGGAGACCTCTCCCTCCCCAGCAGCCGATCCCTGTCTTTAGTCCCCTGCCCTCCTAAGGCCAACTGCCCAGTTGAGGTATCCTGGGCCCAATGGTGCTGGGCAGGCCACATCTGCCATACCCCTGCCTCCAGGCAGCCACCCACCCAGTTGGCTCTACTTCCAAAAGCCCCCAGAGAAGATCCCACAAGCCCTGCTGCCAGCCAACCTCCTGCCTAGAGGTTCTCTTGTTGTTTTACTTGGGTTGTTCTTGCAGTTTCAGCTCCCTGCGGAGAAGACCAAAGTAAACACTTTAGGGAGAGCTGAGTCCTGGCTGGGCTGAGGGCTCTGTTCTCTGGTCTCCTGTAGGAAGGCTGAGTTCTCTCTGGGTGCCCACCTCTAGGTAAGAAACCTCCCACTTTCACCTGGAGCTGGGTCCCCTTGTTCTTTTTCTAGCTGAGGTCAGCCTCAAGCCCCCACAGCAAGAATGGAGGAGAGGAGGAGAGAATTTCCCATGAAACTGGGCACTAAACAAACTCATGCCAGAGACAAGCCATAGACCTGCTGTGTGTCTCTGACCGCTCTCCCTCTTCACCTTCTCAGCCAAGTGGGGCCAGGCCAAGGATGGGAGACCTGCGAGATGGTCACGTGGCTGCTGACGGGGAAGAGGCAGAGGCAGGGTCCCATTTCTTGTTCTCTGTTTCCTCCTCTGCTGGTCTTGGAGCTCTTGTTGCAGTTGGATCCTGGAGTCCAGGTGTGTGACCCCCAAACCAGCCAGCATTAGGTTTCAATGAATACAAGAAACACAGGCTGTAGCACTTGCTCCGTGCCAGGAACTGAGGTCACAAAGAAAAGCAAGATGTGGTCCAGGCTCTTACGGAGCTCACGGGGCAGTGGGTACACACACCCCCTCTCTGACACAGGCACGGGCAGAGATGAACGCTGCAACAGGAGCGGGGGTGGGAGGTCCAGGGAGGGAGAACTTCATCTGATGGGGAGCTTTGGGGAGGTTTCTCAGAGCACGGGGGCATGGCTAAGAGGCAAGGAGGGCAAGTGTCCCCTTGTAGGGGATGGTGTCAGTCAGGGCCTGGCTTTGCAGGTGGCATAGAAGGCGTTGTTCCATGCTGTAAGGAGATAGGCAGCCATTTCAGGGGAAGGGGCTTCCAAGTGCATTCCAAGGAGAAGGAGTGGGGATGAGGGCATCTTTCAGAGAGGGAAGGAGACCCTCACTCCAGAACTCCTGGGCCTTGGGGGCTTCAGAGGGGCTGTTTGTGCTTGGAAGCAGAAGGGAAGCTGAGGGGAGCTTTGGGGAGAGGATGGGAAGGAGAGCATTGGCTGATGCTCAGACGTGCTGTGTGACACCACTGAGCAGGTCAGGTACCCTCTCTGGGCCTCGACGTCCGCTTCTCCACACAAATGGAGAATTCAGGATGGAGAGATTGACGAGGCCAGAGAGTCTCTGGAAAGACCCAGGAAGGTGACTCTGCTTGTAGCTCCCAGTGTTGTAGCGGGAGGCAGGGCTTGGATGTGGTCTGTGAGCAAGAACACACACTGGCAGAAAAGTGGGGGAAACAGCCAAAGGGGTCCCACTGCTGGACACCAGGTGGAGGGGCAGCACAGGTGACTCCAGGAGCATGAGGGGAGGGAGGCTGGTTCTCTGGACTCTCCTGGCCACCTTCTCACCTCCCCCCGGGGGTGAGGCCATGGATGAAAGAGATGCCGGGGCTCTCCTCTCTGGTTGGCAGCTGGAAGATTAAAAAGGAAGTGGCGTCCATACGCAGCCACCGTCTACTCAGGTGTGATTTGAAGGTGTGGGCAGGCCCTGCCCGGGCCAAAGTTATGGCAATACCAAACTCTTTTCCCATCCAGGACCTTCCAGCCAGCAATGGTTTTTGCATGTACTGATTATTTTATCTTCACAACAACACCAGGAGGTATCTAAAGAGTTGTCATTTGACTCCATTTTACAGGTGAGCAAACTGAGTCTCAGAACGACGGGGAAAACTTACTCATAGACACACCTGGTGAATGGCAGACCTGGGACAAACCTGAGCTTGCTGACAACGCCACTGCCCGGAACGGAAGCCTGTCACCCACAGTTAGGTTAGCATTGCTTCTTCATGTACAACTGCAGGTGCCCCTAGCAGGGGTAAACCTGGAGCCACTCACATCTTAGTATGAATTAGCCAATCCTATTGAATACTTTTTCTCTATCCTGCCAGAGAAGGAGAAGGCGAGGGTTTGTGGGCATGAGGAGAAAACACTTTCCAAGAGTCACAAAGGGAAGACAACACCTCCAGAAATTCCACTGACTTTCTATCCTTTCCCAAGGCTGGGCCCTTCAATTCACCTGTTCATCAAAGCTGTGGGAATGCCTGCTTTGTTAACCGTGTGGAGGATGCTGAGGTCAGCTTTGCAAACCCTTTCTCTTCGAACCTCTTGAAATCCATCCTGAAAGACAGAGATAAAAGTAAGTAAGTGACAATGCAAGTTGGCAACCACTCACATGGAGATACAAGAGATACAATCTAAGGAAGGGCAACTGACTGCTGGAGGGGTCTGGACTGGCTACGCTGCCCTCGCTCCATGGCACACCCCTCGTCATCCATTTTCCATCCACTTTTCATCCCAGTGCCTCAAGAGCCTTCCAGCCAGAAAGTCCACCTTGTTACCTCATCTACGCCCCTCTTGCCCCGCAGTGCCTAGGATGCCTGGCCACGCCCAGTGATGCCACCCTATAACTTCAGCAGCTAGGTGAGGAGCCGTGGGGCCTTTATGGAATCTCTGGCCAATGCTCCCACTATACAGATGAGGAAACTGAGGCCCAAAAAAGGAGAGATGACTTGCCCAAGGTCACCACAGTGAGGTGGTGCTGTAGGAGATGCCCCCACCATGACAACCAGACCTGGAGTAGGGGAGGGGTATGACTGAGGGACCCTCGTGCTCTGTGCACATGGTTGAAGAAGGAAGGTAAGGGGTATGCAGGGAGACAGAGGGGTCCTGACTCCACCTGGAGGAAAGAAAGCTCTGAAGCCAGGGAGGAGAGGGTGGTGGAGGAAGCACCCGTCAGAACAGGCTCAGATGGAGACAGGGCAGAAAGCCCACCCTAAGACCCAGCATAGCGTCATCGTTCACAGTCAGTCTGATTGGACCCTTGTAAGCCAGGACTATTTAAAATTAAATTTAAATTAGTCAAAATTATCTCTGACATTTCTCTTAACAATATTTTTTCTGATATATCTACTTGGGCTAGGGAAACAAAAGAAAAAATAAATGGAACTACATCAAACTAAAAAGTTTTTGCACAGCAAAGGAAACCATCGACAAAATAAAAAAATAGCTCTGGCTGTTGTGGCTCAGTGGGTTGGGCATCATCCTGCAGACCGAAGGGTTGGCAGTTTGATTCCTGGTCAGGGTACATGCCTGGGTTGTGGGCCAGGTCCCCGGTTGGGGGCGTGCGAGGGGCAAACGATGGATGTTTGTCGCACATCGATATTTCTCTCCTTCTCTTTCTCCCTCCCTTCCCCTCTCTCTAAAAATAAGTGAAAAGATAACCTACTGAGTAGAAGAACATATTTGCCAATGATATATCCAATAAGGGGTTAATATCCAAAATATATAAGGCATTCATACAACTGAATGCCAAACAACCCAATTTTTAAAAAATGGGCAGAGGATTTGAATAAACATTTCTCCAAAGAGGACATACAGATGGATAACAGACATTAGAAAACACTCAGCTTCACTAATCATCAGAGAAATGCAAATTAAAACCACAATGAGATACCACCTCACACCTGTCAGAATGGCTGTCATCAATAAATCAACAAACAACAAGTCCTGGAGAGGATGCGGAGAAAAGGGAACCCTAGTGCACTGTTGGTGGGAATGCAGACTGGTGCAGCCACTGTGGAAAACAGTATGAGTTTCCTCAAAAAAGCTAAAAATGGATCTGCCTTATGACCCAGTGATTCTACTTCTGGGTATATATTCAAAGCAATCCAAAATACTAATTTAAAAGAATATATGCACTCCTATGTCCATTGCAACATTATTTACAATAGCCAAGATATGGAAGCAACCCAAGTGCCCATCAATAAATGAGCAGATAAAAAAGTTATGCTACCTATAGGCAATGGAATATTATCCGCGCATAAAAAAGAATGGAATCTTACCATTGACAACAGCATGGATGGACCTGGAGCGTGTTATGCAAAGTGAAATAAGTCAGCCAGAGAAAGACAAATGCCAGATGATCTCACTTATATGTGAAATTTAAAGAACAAAATAAACAAAAATTTGAAGCCGATTCATAGACACAGAGAATAGACTGATAGTTTCCAGAGGGGAGGGGAGTTGAGGGACTGGCTGAAAAGGTGGAGGGATGAAGAAGTACCGATTGGCAGTTACAAAATAGTCCCAGGGATGTAAAGCCGAGCACAGGGGACACAGTCAACAAGAGTGTGATGACTGTGTGTGGTGCCAGGCGGGCGCTGGAAATACCGGGGGACACTTTGTAAAGTGTGTGACTAACCACCATGCAGTGCACCCGCAACTAATACAGAATATTATTTAACGTAAATTGTAATTGAAAAATAAAAAATAAGAAATGAATAAGTTAGTCAGAATTACATAAAGCTAATATTTTATTTCCTCAGCTGAACCAGCCACACTCCCAGTGCTCAGCGGCCGTGGGGGCCCGTGTTGACACATTGGACAGCACTGACGAGCGCTTTCCGTCAGGCAGAAGGTTCTGTTTGGATGGTGTGGCTCACGACATGTTACATGTGTGTTCTCTTTTAAAAATATTTTTTCTGAGGGTCATTAATACGCATTGTAGAAAATTTAAGAAGGGAACTCAAATCACAAGTGGTTCCTCCCCCTGTTATCAGCATTTGACATATGTCCTTCCAGTCATTGAGCTCCTCCTCCTTCTTTTTAGAGAAAGAGAGAGGGAGGAAGAGAGAGAAACACTGATGAGAAAGAGAAGCATCAATCGATTGCCTCCCACTCGCACCCGGATGGGGGATCGAACCTGCAACCCAGGCTTGCGCCCTGACAGGGAATCAAACCTGCAACCTTTTGGTTATGGGACAACACTCCAACCACCTGAGCCCCACAGACCAGGGCCATTATTCTTTCAAAAAAATTTCAAACGACGCACAATCACTGTGAAAAATGCAGGCGAGACAGTGGCATAGAGAGTAAATGTGCTGCCCAGGACGCCTCCCAGAGGACGGCACTGTCAGCGGTGTGGCAGGTGTCCGACCTCAGTCTGAGTCTCCCTCAGTCAAGGGCCACTTTAACCACACAATCTCCCTTGCGCTATCGTTGCTCTCATCTGCCTTCAGGGCTTCCAGTCCCTCTCCTCCCACTAACCCAGAGTGCCCCAGAGCCGCTGACAGTCCTCTGGGTGGGTCCCCGGACTCAGCTGCCCTCCCAGTGGCCTCTGCTTTGCATCCTCATGAGCACCCTCTCCCCCTCTGCTGCACCCAGCCCTGCTCCCTCCTCCGCATCAGGCCCAGGGAAGGTGTGTGTGCACTTTCACCTCCCTCGCCCTGTCGTTTCTCCGGAGGTTGTCCTCAGGGGTGGCAGCAGAAAAGCAGGGTGGTCCGGGGCAGGGGTCTCGGATCAGACACTCACAGGTAGCTAACCTCTCTAGGTCTCCCTTTTCTCATCTGAAGAATGGAGATCATATCTAACTCAAAGTGTTGCTGTGAGAATTAAATGAGATGATAGATGTAAAACATTTTGCATGCTGAGATAGTTATTATTGTCATATTAGTGTCATTTTAAAGATGAGAAAACTGAGGCTCAGCAAGCTCTAGGCACCTCTCAGGGTCCCACTGGCAGGAGGTGGCAGGAACCAGGGCTCTAACCTGTGTCTGTCTGGCTCTAAAGCCCATGCCGCTGACCCCACAAGGCAACCCCTTTCCCAACCTTGCCCCTAAGCTCTGGGACACCTTCCTTCAGGTCCACAGGGAAAGGAGGAAGCAAGGAAGACAGCAGCAGAACTGAACGGCGGCCCCAAACTGCAGGCTTGTCCCCCGCCATGGGCCCGCCTTCCTCTCTTCCCATGGCAGACTGCACCCCCTGGTGCACACGTCTTGCTCCCTGTGAACCTCAGTTCCCTCACGTGTATGACAACCCTGGCAGCCTGAGCTTCTGGGAGCTGCAGCCCAGAGACATCAGGAATCCAGACTTGGGCTTGCCAGGGGGGTCTGAGGGTGACTCCATCCCTCAGACCAGACCAGACCCCGGTGAGGGGCAGGAGAGGCACGGTCAAGCACTGACCTCCAGTTACCCTCATCCTCCCCAGGCTCCCTGGGGCCCTGAGGTAGGGTGGGGTGCTCAACAGACCTGCCAGGTAAGAACAGGTCTGCAAGGAGGTTTAGGAAGGGTGTGGTAGGAAGGGTGTGCCACTCAGACCCAGGTGTGATCACTACAGGGGGGCACGCCTGCCAGCTTCCTCTGCTGTGCCAGACAGGGCAGGGCAGGGTAGCTTCTCCCACAGGCTGGGCCTCTGGGCTCTTAGCAACGAGTGGGTGGCACTGGAGATCCTGCCCCTCACCACCCATCCAATGCCAGCTCACCAGTCCTGCCTTGCTGGGTAGTGGACAAGGAGGGCCAGGGAGCCAAACCCCAACGGCTCCAGAGCTGTGAGAACAGGAGTGTGGAACCTGTCCTCACAGGCTCAGCTGGCCAGACGCCTTGTCTCCCTCAGCTGCCCTCCCCCAGAGGGAGCAGGAGCAGACAATGGCCACAGGTGACTCACCAATGAGCCCTCTTCTCATCCCCACCCCCTCTGGCCAGCCCAGGGCAGCCCAACTTTTCTCCCAAGGAGGCTGGAGACCAGCCCTCCTCACCACCAGCTTCTTCTCTCTGTACCCAGCCTTGCTCTCTCACTTTGTGCAGCATGGCAGGGTCCCGGGGGGGCGGGGGGGGGAGCGTGTTTGCTGCAGCAGATCCAGGCAGTCGGAGCGGACACTGGTGAAAGCAGACAGAGGCCACAGAGGCTCCAGCCTGGCCCACAGTGCCCTGCCCTGCCCCTTTCTCCTCCGCTGGCAGCACCCACTCTCCCTGAGCCCAGGGAAGCAGTGGCCATTGTCATTTCTTCATCTCCTTCCATGACAGAGCTCAGACCCTACCCCAAATTTATTCCCTTCTGAAAGACCAAATACGTGGGGCACTGGGGGGTCCCAGTCCATTCACTCCGTGTGGGACAGAGCTTGCTGCCAGAAAGTATTTACAGTGGGGTGGGGGTGGGGCAGTTAGGAGCTGGAGGGGTCAAACAAAAAGGAAAAAAGACTCATGGACGTGTGCCACAGTGTGGTGATTGCTGGTGGGGGTAGGGTATAAGGGGGACAAATGGTCATGGGAAAATACAAGTAAAAAAGTATTTCCTTTTGCTGAGTTGTCTACCTCTCAGTAGAATCCACTTTCAGCACTTCAAGAATGTCCACTCCCAGTCCCCAACTGCTCTGCAATTCTTTGCTTCAAGCCAAATCAGTTTTTCGGGTCATTCCTCCTGAGACTGATTTCAAGACCTCTAGACAGCTGGCCCGTGTCCTCTGGAAACATTTCCATTTATCCATGTTTTTCTGGTAACATAGTGTCCAGATGGAGTGTGACATGCCAACCAAGGCCAGGCTAGCATGGAGAGTGATATCCAAACGTCACGTCCGAGACTAGGGCTCAATGTGCTGAGCTCTGCTGCTTCGCTGGCCTGGTCAGCTCTCTGGGTCAGTGAGCACCTCCCTGGCATGTCTGGACCCAGGTGGCTGTTTCGCCATGTCCATGGTGAACAGGTATGCACAGGTCACCCCAGCCTGTGTCACTGCTGCCTCCAGGGACTTGCAGGCCCTTCTTCCTGCCTTGTGGGGGTTTTCTGGCAGAGGACTCCCCATGGAGGGAGCCCCAATGATCAGGCAGTGTCTCTTAACAGGTTTTCACTCGTGGATTCCCTTTAGGATCTGATGGCAGACTCCACCCTCTTCCCAGAAAAATGCACCTGCTCAAAGTCCCGCAAACGACACCAGGTCTTCCTGCAGACCATCCCTGGACCCCAGGTCAGGGATTCCCACCTAGAAGCTGATGCCTGAAAAGTAAATTCTGTGACAGCTTCCCGTCCAAACTGTCGGGCCCAGAGCAAATTCAGAGAAACAACCTCTCAGACCAGTGCTGTGCTGGACAGCTCGCAAAGCACATTCACATACCTCACCTCAGACAGCCCCTAGGACACGGATTATAATTGAACAAGTGAGATGTCAAGGTCCAGAGAGCAGCAGTGACTTGCCCAAGGTCACACAGCCAGTCTGGCCAGACTCCTCTACCCATATATGGCCTCAAAGAAGCCCAGCACAGTGCGGAAGACACAACAAAGAATCAGCTCCACCTCCATGTGGCTGCTGGGGACACTGGCCTGGACTTCCCAGTGGACTCCTGCTGCTGCTGCTCAGAAGTGCGACCAACCTGGCCTCGTGGTGAGCTGTGGTTCTGGCAGCCTCCACGGCAAAAGCAGAGAAGGGCCAGCTTGTCAGGCTACAGCTTGTGGGAAGGGAAGGACAAGGGTAGAAAACAGGCCAGGAGCCCGGACCTCAGGAACCTAGGGGCCAGAGAAAGCCTTTGACCCCCATCTCCCCCAAGAGTGCAGACACTCCTCTTGGCAGGAGCACACACCCAGGAGAAGAAATGTAGCGGGAGGTGCAGGGGGGCGGATGTCAGGACAGAGCGCATATCTGAGTGTATGAGGTTACATACGGGCACCAGAATTGACTATTTGAGGTCACTGTTTAAGTTTCTAAAAAATTCTTTCCCCCCCTTTTTCACGAAGATGGCGCCCAAAGCGAAGAAGGAAGCCCCTGCCCCTCCCAAAGCCGAAGCCAAGGCAAAAGCTTTGAAGGCAAAGAAAGCAGTGCTAAAAGGCGTCCACAGCCACAAAAAGAAGAAGATCCGCACGTCCCCCACCTTCAGGAGGCCTAAGACACTGCGGCTCCGAAGGCAGCCTAAATATCCTCGG
>VMDR010000343.1:18638-191992 GCA_007922815.1 Macrotus californicus | reverse complement strand
GGCCATCATCAAGTTCCCCCTGACTACTGAGTCAGCCATGAAGAAGATAGAAGACAACAATACACTTGTGTTCATTGTGGATGTCAAGGCCAACAAACACCAGATCACACAGGCTGTGAAGGAGCTGTATGGCATTGATGTGGCCAAGGTGAACACCCTGATCAGGCCTGATGGGGAGAAGAAGGCGTATGTCCGACTGGCTCCAGACTATGATGCTTTGGATGTTGCCAACAAAATTGGGATCATCTAAACTGAGTCCAGCTGGCTAATTCTAAATATAAAAATTTTATACTGTAAAAAAAAAAAAAAAATTCTTTCCCCCCCAAAAGCCCTCTACTTGACCCAGAAAACGTCTCAGCCTGCAAGGGCAGCTCACCGCACTCCCCTCCCCGCCCACCCCGCCCGAAGCTTCCCCCGGGGCCCTCTGGCCCAGGACCTTGCTCCCTTCCCAGGGTCTGGGTTCAGATTCCACTCAGTCCCTGTCTGGTCCTTGTCTGGCCTCTCTGTGCCCATAGCAGGCTGCAGCTCAGAGCTCAGCATCCCACCCCAGCCGCTGGCAAGTAGGGTTCAATCCATGCCTGTTTAGTAAGCTCCAGGCACTAGAAATGGTGTGTTGTCTTTTGCTTCCACTTGTTCTGTGACTCCAAGCTGGGTCCAAAACCATGGTCAAAGACAGCTAGCCTCCCTCCATACCCCTCTCTCCCTTAATTGAAAGCCTATAATGGCCTTTAAAAACCTCTGAAGAAGAATCTAAAAGCTTTTTCCAGGCTCTGGTAGGTGAGGGGGAAGGTTCGGGAAACTGTCATTTCTGTCCCAGCTGGATTGTTTCCTTTTACTCCAAACAGTTGGCAGGAGTGGGCAGAGAAGGGTCCAGAGCTGGGGCGGTGCTCTGCAGGCAGCTGGGTGACTCTCTGTGCTCCGAGAGTTCACAGCTTGGGCCAGGCTGGGAGCAGCTGAGGGCGGGGCTCCGGTTTGCCCAGTGTGTTGCTGCTCGGGCCCTGGACGGCTCACTCGCATCACAATAAACTCATGCCTTTGCATTGATTTTGAGCGCTGTCTCCTCCACTGGACTTCCAGGCTCCGGGGGGCAGGAACCACATTTTATTCCATCCAGGACCCCCAGGGCCTGGTCCCATGCCAACTACAGAGTAGACTCTCCACACATGTTAGAAGAACATGCCTTGCAGCCTCCCTGCCACTCTTATTTCCGAGGCACCCCTGCTTCACTTCACGGAAAGAGCTTCTTCGAGCCTCCCATGCTGAGGCCAGGAGCTGCTGCCCTCCTCCTCTGGGTTGTTCCTGAGGCCAGTTCCTGGTCGCTATTTGTTTCCAGCCCCACATATGCTTTTCTGTCCCCTACCCCCAGTGGTAGCTATGCACAGCCTACCCAAACACCGATGCGCTCCGCTGCCCAGCCTCCGACAGACCTCGCCCCCAATGCAACCACAGCTATTTTTAGCAGAATCTCATGCTTTTGACATCCTCTCTTGCCCCCACCCACCCTTCACCCACTGGTGTCACTTCCCCCTTTTGATAACAACAACACTGAGGATGATGAGTTTCCCCTGCCTCCTCTTTTGCTCATCCCGGCTGTCTGGCGGTCTGGGTTTCTTGGAGGGTGGGTGACTCTCGCTTGGGCCTAGCTCAGGGAAGAGGTTTCTTACCCCACGCTGGACTCCAGAGCCCTAAGCATTTAGAGGCCTACTCTGGAGGGCCCCCAGACACACTAGATTTTCTTTCTTTCCTTTTTAAACAAAGATTTTATTTATTTATTTTTAGAGAAGGGAAGGGAGAGAGAAAGAGAGGGAAACACCAATGTGTGGTTGCCTCTCACACACCCCCTACTGGGGACCTGGCCTGCAACCCAGGCATGTGCCCATGTGCCCTAGACTGGGAATTGAACCCGCAACCCTTTGGTTTGCTGGTCAGTGCTCAATCCACTGGGCCACACCGGCCAGGGCCGCACTTGGTTTTCTTAAAGCTGTCCAAATTGGAGAATTCTCCACCCTTTCCTAGGTCAGAATCCCAATGTCTTCTCAGTCTCACCTAAACCTTTCCTGCCCTTAGGGTTGCCAAATTTAGCAAATAAAAATTCAGAACACCCATTTAAATGTGACTTTCAAGTAAACAACATTGTTTTAGTTCAGCATGTCCCAGGCAATATTATACTAAAAAAGTATCTGGTGTGTATCTGAAGTTCACATTTCAGTGGGCACCCTGTGTTTTATCTGGCAGCCCTGCCTGCTGCGTGTCCTCCCACCAGAGCAGCGGCTCTCAGACGTTTTGGTCTCAGGATCCATGACTCTTAAAAATGACTCTGAACACTCGAAGAGTTTCTATGTGGGCGAGTTGACGTTGATCATATTAGAAATTAAAACAGAAGTTTAAAAAATACTATGAATTTATTTTAAAATAACAGTTTAAAAACTAATAACTCATTACATGTTTATACAAACTATATAACATAAATATTTTGCAAAACAAAAACAATTAGTGAGGAGTGGCATTGTTCTATACTTTTTGCAAATGACTTTAAGGATGGCTTAATTAAAGAGCTAGATTCTTTAAAACTCTTTTTACATTTAATTTTTCTTTTAAAGATTTTATTTATTTATTTTTAGAGAGAGGGGAAAGAGAGGGAGGGAAACATTGGCCTGCAACCCAGGCATGTGCCCTGACTGGGAACTAAACCCACAACCTTCTGATTTGCAGGCTGGTGCTCAATCCACTGAGCCACACCAGCCAGGGCTCTTTTTACATTTTAAATTGTGGTAAAAATACATTAACATAAGATTTATCATCTTTTTAAAAAATGTCTATGTAAGACAGAGAGAGAGACACCAATTTGTTGTTCCACTTATTTCTGCACTCATTGGCTGTTTCTTGTATGTGACCTGACTGGGGATTGAATCCACAATCTTGGTGTGTTAGGGTGATGTTCTAACCAACTGAGCTACCCAGCTAGGGATAAGATTTATCACCCTAACCAGCGTACATTCGCTAGTATTAAGTACATGCACATTGTTGGGTCCATATGTCTCCTTCAGCATTCAGTCTGTTGTAACACCATACACTGTAAAGCCCCTGGAAAATTCCACTGTACCCTCATGAGAGAATTGGAGTGAAAAAGGCACATGATGTTTTCATATTATTAGTAAAACAGTTTTGACCTTGCCTATCCTCTAAAAGAATGTGGGCACCCTCCCTGCAGGGGTCCCTGGACCACATTCTGAGAACCAATGCTCTAGCACAATACCAGAGACTTCAGTGGTGATCAGTACCAGCTCCTTTGCCTCTTAAAGTTAACTTGGGGAGGGGATGGTGTGAGACCGCACACATAACTTAATGTGATTCCAAACCGGCTCTTATTTCTGAGATGAGCAGTGGGGCGGGAGTCTGGGTCTTGCCCAGTGCCTCAGTGAAGATGAAAAAATGGGTCTAAGGAGACTCTGACCCCAGGGACATGGGGTGTGAAGCACCAAGCTGACTCAGGCGAGCAAGAGAGAGAGCGGCAACTGTCCCATCTTGAACCTTTAAGAGGCATCTAACAAAGGTACGAATGGATGAGCCTGGTGGTGGCTCTGGCTCCTTGGGAACAGGGTCAGTAAGCCAGCTGCTTGCCACCCCACTCTGCCCCCAAACATGGCTGGCGAGGGAGGGGGCGCTGTCCGACAGAGTCTCTTCCTCATTTCTACCTGGTCTGTGACTGCGCCTTCCGACCCTTGCTGTCCTTTTCCGTAACGGCTAAGTGGAAGAAAGTCTAGCATTGGCTGTAGGGAAGAACAGTGGGACTGTCACATTTCAGCTGAGTAACCTCAAGTGAGACCCTGCCTAGGTACCTAAAATCCTGGTCAAGCAAGCTCATCCCTTTACTGACTAATCCCTTTGTGACCAAGAGCGGGGACCCAAAACAATCAGGGGTCTGTCTCACATCCACACCAGTGGCTCCTTTACAACCAAGTCCCATGGGACTTGAGCACCTCACCCATGTTCTGTGCCATACATATGCCCTTGGCATGCTTTCCTCTGTGCCGTTCATGGTCATCCTGGAGGTGTTAGTTTATAGCTCCGACTTTATTATATATAAATTCCTGGAGGGAGGGGACCATCCTTTATTGTTTCTGTATTTTTCATGGCACCTAGAACAATGGTAAGGTCTCAATACATGTTGACAGTTTATGAGGGGGTGGGTTTTTACTGATTTAACTACCAGATTCCCTTCTGTAAGGGGCTGGGGCCAGGAAAGTGGGCGGAGGCCCTTTATGAAACATTTATTGAATACCTGCTCTCACTCCTTAGGTTTTCTCTGTCGAGGCCGTGCTTACGGAGCACGTTTGTATGTCGTGCATTAAGTCCCGGCAGCAGCATGACTGGTGTGAGAGGACTGTGAAGGTGACCTTTGCAATGTGCTCTGCCTAAGACAAAAATGCGCCAGCCAGGGAGGTTGTCTCTGTGGCGCTGAGTATGTGTGTGGGGTGCTCTCCAGAGCTGTGCCAGGAAAGGGTGTCCTAACACAGCTGCCTGGGGCACCCTAGCAGAGGAGAGGCTGGAGTGCCATGAAGACCATTCAGCTAGCTCTCCTTGCCTAGCTCTCGTGTTCTAAGTAACCTTCCCGCTGAACTTGAGCTTCCATTGTGTGACATTGCCAGCAGATAGTGAATGGGCTCATCAGCAAATCCCAGTATCTGATTGGTTTGAACAGCAGTTCTATTTTTCATAATAAATCAGTAAGTTGGCCTTCCGACTATATCTGTTCCTCTCCTGGAAACATGTGAGTCTGCCCTGGGTTCTCCTGAGCCTGTGGCAAGGTTTCTGAGCAGCAAAATGAGCCCCAGACCCTGAACTGTGGAAAGGTCTCAAGGGAAACCCGGCCACCGTGTGAAGCTCTGTCAAAGGGCTAGCCTGCGCTCCCCAGCGCCCACCAGCCTCTGCACTGGCTTTTCCATTTACAGAGAACTGGGCACTGGGCTTGCAGGCAGAACAGGCCAGAAGTCCCCTAGTGGATGGGGGATCCATGCCAGTGACTGGCCTGCTGCTACCAGCCAGGGTCCTGCCTGCTGGACATGAGTGATAGCAGGCCAGGGGTCAGAAGGCTGAGAGACTCCACAGGCCAGGCCAGGAGGGTGATTCACAGTCCAGCTGGGGGACCTTCCAAAGGTCATTGCCTCCTTTCCCCAGCTTCCAAGTGGGGCATGTGGTCAGTCCTGCTGCACCAATGTGTCCAGAGCCCAGGTCCGATGCAGCCTGGATCATCTGCAACTGTCACCATGGGGAGAAAGTGGTGCAGAGTGAGGAGGAGGTGGTGGCTAGGCCCGAAACTCTACAGGCAGAGCTGAACACTTCCACCTGAAAACGGAGTTTTGGCTCCTCAGGCTGGGAAAATCCTGGCGGGCTGTGTCTGTTTATCACGGAAGCTGCGTCAGACTGGCGCTATGTCCTCAAAAGCTCTGCTATTTTTAGAATTCCATTAGTCAAAGGCAGTCCCGCAGCCTTCCTTTCCTCTGGAAATTCCTTTGGGGGAGGGGACAGAGATGAGAGACTGGCCCTTTCTCGGAGGCTAAAACCTGAAAATCAGAGTTTTTGCCCATTTATGGACTTGAAGCCCCTCCCCTGTCTGAGGAGTACTCATTCCCCCAGTGTGACCTAAAAATGGGGTGGGGGGAGATTGGGTAGAATTGAGAAAGTGGGTTGGCCCTGGTGAGGGTTGGAGACTGGGGATAGAGAAGGGAAGAGAGTGGTAAGAATGGGGAATTCCTTTTCAAAGCAGTTATTGAGGGGAGGATTTTAGGGCCAAAGGAGGTGGAAAGGAGAGAGAAAGAGAAAGAAAGGGAAAATGAGAGGTCTGTACTCCAGAGGGAAGCTGCCTGCCTGGCAGAATGAAATTCCTGTAAAGGCAAAAGTTCTGTGGAGACAGGTTAAGGGCCCCCACCTGGAGTAAGTTCTCAAACTTCGGTGTGATCAGAGCCACTTGCCAGGCTTGTCAAAATGCAGATTCCTGGGCCCTCAGTGGGCTGTGCTCAAGCTCCCCAGTGATCTGGAGAAGGAAGCTCTGAAAGGCAGGAAGAAGCCTCCGAACTGGAGAGCTGGCTCATCCTCTGGGGGCCTCAGTTGTATGAGGTAACTCCCACCCCTTCTGCCAAGGATGGAGGCAGAGCTCGGCCCAAGGGAGACATTTCTAATGTTCTTATAAAATCTGTGAAAGCATTTCAAGATGTTCAGTCATGGAGTTACAGAGGTGAAGGTCTTGAGAAGCCTTTTAATGCAGCCCCCTCGTTGTAGAGATGGAGAAGAACCGAGTCTCAGGAAGGTTCAACTACATGAAGGACCATTTCACCCAACCTTCTCTCTTCCCTTAGGGAAAGCTCCTTGGTCTTCCTCAGGAGAAAGCCAGTCCCAGCCAGGCAAATCTGCCTCCCCACCTCCCCCACTATTAAGCTTCCACAAGCAACTGATCAGCTAAGTAAACAACTGCTTTGCTATCCAATGAAGTCTTAGACTCTACAACTCAGAGACTTCTGAGATCATCTAGTCCAAGTTTCCACCCCGAGCAGGAATTCCTTCCAGCAACCACTCCTAAATCTATATCTCCAATTCCCGTTGCTTCCCTACTTTGCAGACACCTGACACCTCTTCTGGCCACTGGAGGCCAAAGTGCTCCCAGCTCCCCCCTCCACTCTACCTGCAACCAACCATTCCTTGTCTCAGCTAATGGACACTTCCAGCCCAAGATCATGGAGTTGATCTCCCTTTGCCGTGCTCTTCTCAACAGCAGCTATAGAGGAATTTCTTAAGAAAAATCAAAAGTCAGATTATGCCACCCACCTTGTTGAAAGCTGGTTCCCCTTTTCTTTCAGAATAGAAGCCATAGCCTGTATAATGCTCCCAGGCCCAATGTGACCTACTCACCACCCCTAGCTCTCTCTCTTTAAAAAAAAAGATTTTATTTATTTATTTTTAGAGACAAGGGAAGGAAGGGAGAAAGAGAGGGGGAGAAATATCAATGTGCAAGAGATACATTGGTCAGTTGCCTCTTGCACGCCCCCAGCTGGGGACCTGGCCCACAGCCCAGGTATGTGCCCTGACTGGAAATCGAACGGTGACATATGGGTTCCCAGGCCAGCGCTCAGTCCACTGAGCCACACCAGCCAGGACCCCCTGTCTCTCTTGACCCTGTCTCTGCTACTCCTCCTTCACACACTCTGCTCCAGCCTCACTGGCTGTTCTTCAACTTGCCTGATCTCTCCCATCTGAAAGTTTGTTTGGCTGTTCCCTCCACTGGAACACTGTTCCTCCAAATATCCACTCCTTCAGGCCTTTGCACAAGTGCCACATTCTCAGTGAGTCCTTCTTTGACCATCCCTATTTAAGATTATATCCCCTGTCCCCACCATCTCAATACTCCACCCCCATTTTCCTAATACTTATTATCTATTGATACAGCATCTAATTTTTTCAAGAGGCTATGATAATAGAGGCTACACAAGCTTCTTTCCCATCTATAATTTTATCTGGTACCATCATTCAATTGAGATATATTGCATAGGATGTGCCAACAATCATTAAAAACCAAGTAAACTTTCAGTGGTGAACTCCCGGTCACGGCACAGTAGCTGCCAATTCAACCCCACCACGGGTTCCAAGGCAAGTGGTAGCTGCACCCAAGGGGGCTGTAAGCACATTTCAAATGAACCAGGCATCATCCTGAAGGGATTCCCACTTCACACTGATGGCTTCAGAGTAGACTAATTTTACAGAGCACATTTTTTAAAAGTTGATTTTAGAGAGAGAGAAAGTGGAAAGGGGGAAGCAACCATTGATTTATTATTCCACTTATTTATGCATTCATTGGTTGATTCTTGCATGTGCTCTGACTAGGATCTGAACTCACAACCTTGGCGTATTGGGATGATGCTCTAAGCAACTGAGCTACCTGACCAGGGCTACAAAGCACTTTAAAAAAAAAAAAGATCTTATTTATTTATTTTTAGAGAGGCAGAAAAGAGGGAGAGAAACATTGATTGGTTACCTCTCTCATGCCCACAGCCAGGGACCTGTCCTGCAACCCAGGCATGTGCCCTGACTGGGAATCAAACCAGAGACCTTTCAGTTTGCAGGATGACACCCAACTCACTGAGCACACCAGTCAGAGCCACATCACATATTTTTGAAAAGACACGTCTATCAGAGTCATGATCAGAGTCGTATTTAGCAATCAACAACACGAGTACCAAAAAAAATGTCTACATTAAAACCCTTTCTTGAAATGCTTTATACTTTCCACCAAATAGAAGCAAAAATAACCTGTTATACAATTGTCACAAATACAGTCCTCAAGTTTTTTGCCCATAAACATGAGTATTGTCTAAAATATGTCTTCTTTGCAGCAGCTGGGCCCTGCCACCACTGAGCTTGGCTGAGTTCGTGAATCTGTGGTAACCTGTAGATTCCCTTGTTGCCTCTCTGGCCCTCCTCTCCTGCTAAGTGTTGTTTCTGCCATGGCCACAGCTACTGCTGCTGGTGGAACTGCCATAACCACCTTGGTTTTGTGGTTTGGCAAAGTGTTGGCCTCCACTACCACAGGGGCCAGAGCTCTGCCTCCAAGGTTTCCTCCTTTCTTGGGTCCAAAACTTGAAGATTGATTATTATAATTGCCAAAATCATTGTAGCTTCTGCCACCTTCCAAAGTGCTTCTACCATCACCAGATCCATTATAGTGATCCCACTGCCACCATATCCACCGCCACCTTGGCCACCACCTCTGAAGTTTCCTCCGTGACTAAAGTTGTCATTCTCAGCAAAACCACCTCCATGACCAACACCGAAGTTTCCAGAACCACTTTGGACGTGTGAAGCACTAGCCATCTCTTGCTTAGATAGGGCCTCTCACTTTTTGGCACTCCCTCGGTCAATGATAATTTCAACCACTTCGGTTTTCCCATACTGTTCAAAATAAACTCTTTGGTGGAGTTTTTCAGTGTCTTCAACACCACAACAAAAATCTTTTCACAGTTACGTGGTTACCAGGCCTTTGAGAATCTTCTCTTGAGGCAGCCCTCGCTGGTTCCACAGCTCTTCCATCTGCCTCGTGCGGACTTGCGTTCCTGTCTGCGTCCACGGCCTCTGCAGTGGCCTACGTGACAAACCTAAAGCCTCTGGCTTCTCAGACAGACTCTCATCGGTTGTTTCAGAGCTCGAACCCCCAAGGAAGAGCTTCTGCAACTGTTGGGGCACTTGGGAGACTCTGACTTAGACACGACAACTGTGGGAGGGGAGACTTCAAGGATGCTTGCTTAGTGGTATCCACCCGCAGAAAGTGATATACTAATTTATGTGTTTATTCTACCTATTGCTTTGTTATCTTTCTCCACTAGAATGAAAGCCCTGTGAAGGTGGAGATCTTTGTCAGTTTTGTTCACGAATGTGTCCCGAGGAACTAGAACAGTGTGTACTGTAGGTACTCAGTAAATAAATACTTATCAAAGGAATGAATGAACACATCATGTAGAGGCTGCCTTACAAGCTGAATCCTGGGTCTTACTAGCCCCTTCCCATGGTCTTGGTCCTGCTCTCTGAGCCATGAGCCTACAAATCTATTCCCTTTTTTCAGAAGACCACTTTCTGTCATCTATTATATGGTTTTCCCCCCAGGCTCCTCTTCTGCTCAAAAATGCCTTGGCTTTTCGGGTACTCCTTTGTTCTGGGTCCATCTGGGTCTCCTGACCTCGAGACGAGCTTCAGCTGCCAGTCAGTCTTCAGATTCTGACTTACAGAGCAGACCCAGAAGCTCTAGCAGGATGTGGGCACTGTGCCTGGCAGGCGACTACTGTTCCCGACACATCTCAATCGCCATTTCCATTCACTTGAGCCCGTCAGGAGGGCCAAGCAGCCCTCGGTGAAGGGGGTCATCCTGGGGACAGGCTAACATGCCACGGGGCTTTCCCTGTGTCCACACAGAGGAGACTTGGTTCTGTGAGGGGGCTTCTACTCAGGGACAGCCTGGATAGACTTGCCCCAGGAAAGGGCTGAAGACAGGAGAGGATTCTGGCCAAGACATGTCTTATCTTGGTTTCCAAAGACCCTTTTCTGTCTCCCAAAGTTGGCCGTGGTCTTTGTCTGGGTTGTTCACATTCTGGAGGCGCTCATGTGGCACTGAATACTCCTAGGGCCGTGGCATTCTCCCCCAGAGCACAGCGTCATCACGCTGAGCCTGCTTCTGGAATGTTTTTGGTGGGAAGCACCACGGCAGTGAGAGGAAGGACTGTGCAGCGTGGAACCCACACCCCGAGTCTAGGTCTCTTTAGGGCTGGCATTACAGATGTTCCCCTTCCCCAGCAGGCTTCCCCCACATCACCCCATCTGCCCGAGGTCCCCTCTCAGCCCCTGGTTTAGAAGAGGTTAAGCAAACAGATCACTAGGAGGACAGCTATCGCAGGATCTTGGAGTTCCTTCTCCTTCCCTGAAATGCCAGCTCCTCCCTCTGACGAGGTAGTGCTGATGGGACCAGGCAGCAGGGGCGGTGGCTTCCCTTCTGCCCTTCCTGGCCAGCCCCGCCACCTCCCCCACCCCGCCCGCCCTGTAGCTTCTCCTTGCTCCCACTCTCCCTCTTCTTCCCCGGCTCCCTCTGGGGCTTGTAGAGATAAGGGGAAAGAGTTTTTTTTTGCAGGAGAAACTGCTATATTCCTTGTGCTTGGAGAGGAGCCTGGCATGTAACAGATGCTCAATAAATCTTTGTAGTTCCATTCACTTATATTCTTTCTCTCAACTCTCTAGCCCAATCTAGTTAAAATGAGCCCCCACCCCACCCCACTAAACTCTGGCATCCCACAAACCTGATTTGAGGTCTGGTTTTCCCGCTTGCTAGTTAGGCATGTTGTTTAATGTTTTTGAATCTTAATTTCTTCTTTTGTAACATGAGAATGATAAAAATTGTCTTAAATAAGATAAGAAAATACGGTGCTTGATACACTAGCACTTAATAAATTGTAGACCCTATTATTATCTCTAAATTGTGATTCTTTTTCGTCCTTCAAACTCCCCTTCCATGTTATCTGAACTGACAATTTCTCTGTTGAATTTTTAAAATCATTTTTATTTTTCAGTTACAGTTGACATAAATATTGTATTAGTCTCAGATGTACACCCCAGTGTTTAGACACTATATAACTTACTAAGTGAGCATCTGATAAGTTTTGTGCCCCTCTGACACCATATAGAGTTATTAGAATGTTATTGACTTAGTTTCTATGCTGTACTTCACATCCCCATGACTGTTCTGTAACCATTTGTGCTTCTCAAACCCTTCACGTTCTCACCCTTCTCCCACTCCCTTGCCGTCTAGAAACCTTCAACATGTTCTCTGTGTCTATGAGTTTGCTTCTGTTCTGCTTGCTTGTTAATGTTGCTTTTTAGATTCAGTTATTGATAGATATGTATACTGCCATTTTATTGTTCATATTTTGATCTTCTCCTTCTTCAAGAAGACCCTTTAACATTTCTTGTAATAATGGTTTGGTGGTGATGAACTCCCTTAGCTTTTTCTTGTCTGGAAAGCTTTGTCTGTTCTTCGATTCTAAATGATAGCTTTGCTGGATAAAGTAATCTTGGTTGTAGGTCCCTGCTTTTCCTGACTTTGTATATTTCTTGCCAATCTCTTTCAGCCTGCAAATTTTCTGTTGAGAAATCAGCTGACTGTCTTACAGTAGCTCCTTGTAGATAATTAACTGCTTTTCTCTTGCTGCTTTTAATATTCTTTTTTTATCTTTAACCTTTGGCATTTTAATTACATTGTGTCTTGGTGTGGGCCTCTTCTGTGTTCATCTTGTTTGCACTGTCTGTGCTTCCTGGACTTGTATGTCTATTTCCTTCACCAGGTTAGGGAAGTCTTTTGTCATTATTTTGTCAAAGAGGTTTTCAATTTCTTACTCACTCTCTTCTCCTTCCAGCACCCCCGTTATGCAAATGTTGGTACCCTTGCAGTTGTCCCAGAGGCTCCTTACACTCATTCTCATTTTGGGGAGTTTCTTTTTTGCTGTTCTGATTGGGTGTTTTTTGCTATTTTATGTTCCAAATCACTGATTTGATTCTCAGTTTCATCTACTCTAGTGTTGATTCCCTGTAAATTATTCTTCATTTCAGCTAGTGTACTCTTCGTTTCCCACTGGTTCTTTTCTTTTTTAATATTTTATTTATTTATTTTTAGAGAGAGGGGACAGGAGGGAGAAAGTGAGGGAGAGAAACATCAATCAGTTGCCTCTTGCACGCCCCCAACTGGGGACCTGGTCCACAACCCAGGCATGTGCCCTGATCAGGAATCAAACCAGCAACCTTTTGGTTGACAGGCTGGCACTCAGTCCACTGAGCCATACCAGCCAGACTGGCTGGTTCTTTTTGTATGATTTCCATGTCCTTTATCATGCTGTTGAAGTTCTCACTAACTTCACTGAGCATCCATATAACCAGTGTTTTGAACTCTGCATCTAGTAGATTTCTCGTCTCCATTTTGTTTAGCTCTTTTTCTGGAGTTTTGTTCTGTTCTTTCATTTGGGACATATTTCTTTGTCTCCTCATTTTGGCAGCCTCCCTGTGTTTGTCCCATGTATTAGGTAGAGCTGCCATGTCTCCCAGGATTTGTAGAGTGACCTACAGTAGTAGATGTTCTGTAAGGTCCAGTGGCACAGCCTCCCTGATCACACAAGCTGGGCACTCAAGGTGCGCCCCGCCCCCCCATGTGAGCTGTGTACACCCTCCTATCATAGTTGAGCCTTGATTGCTGTTGGCACATCAATGGAAGTAATTTACCCCCCAGGCCAATCAGCCCTAAGGCTGGCTATCACCACTGACAACTAACCTCCCACTATCTTGGAGGATCAGCTGTGTTGGGGCTCACCCCACAGAGCAGGACTTACTTCCGTGGGGCTCTGGTGTCTGCTAAATCCATTCCTTGAGTGTGTTGTTTGTAGAGGTGGTTGGGTGTTGGTACTTCAATGTGGTCTGAAACTGCCCACTGGGTACACTGGCTCTGGAGCTTCCCATTAGGTGCAGACCATGGTTAGCTGCCACCTGTGTTCTGTCCAGGGCCACACAGCATGAGTTATAAAGCAATCTGCAGATGGCTGCTAGTTGGGCTGGGCTTGGAGGTGCCCAGGTGCAGCAAAACTGCAGACCACAGCTGGCTACTGCTAGTGCTGGGCCTGGGACCACCTAGTAAGAGGTATAGGGCTCACTGAAGCCAGATGCTGCTTATTTCAGAGATCTTAGGAAAATCTAAAGTATTAGCCATTTGCATAGAAAAGCCACTGAAAACAGTTTGGGTAGGCCTGAAAGTTGGGTGGAATAGGGTCTCAAGGAATCATCAAGGTGGGGTGACTAGTGTGAGCCAGGTTGATGGGGACTTAGCTATGGTGCCCACCTGCCAGGTCTATTGGCGGGGAGGAGTCCTGAAGAAAGGAACAATGGGCTATGCCAGAACATTTATCTGGCAGAAAGCTACCATACCCAGCTCTTGTCCTGATGCCAGACAATTCAGTTCCTCCCTGCATGTCACTGATGGTCCCTTTTGAGCTGCTGGCCCAGCACTGGAGCTCAGAGGGATGGAGTCCGAGTAAGTCTGTGCTCAGACCCTTTAAGAGGAAATGCCTGGGACTCCAGAAGCCCTCTGCCTCACTCAGCCACAATCTCCACTGGCTTTTACAGCCAGCAGTTACGGGGACTTCTCTTCCTGGCACTGGGACCCTGGGCTGGGGGTCCTGGTGTGGGGCTGGGACCCCTCGCTCCTCAGGGGGGAATCTCTGCAGCTGAGATACCCCTCTAGATTTTTATCTGTTACATGTGGGTGTGGGACCAGCCAATTCTACGTCTCTGCTCCTCCTACCAGTCTCAGTGTGGCTTCTTTAAATCCTTAGTCTAAGACTCCCACTCTGACAGATTTCAGGCAGTTCTGTAGTTTGGTTGTGGGAGGATGTGAGTACCGCGTTTACCTACACCACTATCGTGATTGGAAGTCTGAATTGTACTTATTTTTATGCATGCTACCTTGCTGTCCAGTCTGTAGCCTCCTGGAGGCTAAGATCTCATGTGCTGCACCAGAGAAACAGCAGTTACCTCTGTCTTCCACAGAGCTCAGCATAAAAACGGCTGGATTCCTGAGTTGAATGAATAAAGGCGTACAGCCAACTCCACAGCTGACTCTATGCTTCTTGAGTGTAAAAACCCTCCCTTATATTTCCCTGGTGTCCACCCGGAGCCTCGCCCAAGCTCCAGCCCTGAGCAGAACCTCGAAGGTATCAGACTGAAATACTCCAGCTGCAGCCGGTCGTTTGCGGCAGCGCCATGATGCTGCAGTTGCCTGGACACCTCCTCCCCAGCCTCACCGACTTTGCCAGCTCCCCAGATGCAGGGATGGGGAGGGAAGGTCCAGATGCCCCACTCCAGAACGAGAACAGGTGTGCTGTGGTGCAGGGAGCTGGAGCTGGCTGGGCCCGGGGCTGTGTTGGAGTCTGTGAACACCAGAAGCGGGTAGGGCACTGGGGAGGGAGGCTGCTTGAAGCTGGAGCCAGCAGCAACTTGCCTGCACTTTGTCCTCATTCTTTCATCCCAGCCCTCAGAGCCCCAGTTTCTCAGAGCACCGGGCCAGCGGGCTGGAAATGCTCTGCTGGGGGTTGAGAGGGGCAGCCTTCAAGAGGGGGCATTCCAAGCATTCTTTACTGCACTAGGGGTCAGGCGGTGGGGGCAGAGCTGGGAGCTGCGCAACACTGAGTAAAGGGGATTTCTTTGGAGAGAGAGAATAAAGGAGGTGGGGGTGTCTTCAAGTAGCAGGGGACAGAACTGTATGGGGGAGGGGTGGAAGAAGATGGAGGGAATGTTGGGGGCGGGACTGCACAATCTGCCAAGCCAGCTCTCCACTTAGCGCCAAAGGCAGGAAAAGCAAACGGGGACCTTTTGTGCAGGACCCTCCCACCTGTGTGCTTACAGGGCAGAATTGCGAATGGAGGTATACTGAGGGAGCTTCTGGAACCCAGAGCTGGGTACTTGTTTTGTTTTTATTAAGCAGGTTCTCTACTTCCCAGCAGGAGTGTATGTTAGGAGAAGGCTCAGAGATCTGTGCCCTACCTCCTCAAAAAGAAAAAAAGAACGGCAGAAGGTCTTTTCAATCACCGGTCTGGTTTTTAATGGAGTGGGTTTTTTCCTGGCCACAGAGAAGGGAAGAGGGACCATCAGGTAGGCAGAATTAGGCCATGGATGAGGGAGCCAAAGGCCCCCTGTGGACAGGGCCAACGAACACGTGGATTTATAAGAGGGCCCCCTTCCCCATGAATCATTGCAAAAATATTACTTTGTACACAAAATTAGGTGTATAGTGAACTTTCCAGAACATAATATTCACATTATTGAAAACAGCAAGATTCACTTTTGAAAGAACACATGGCTAAAAACATAAATAGGGTATTCTAGGGTCCTGAAAACCCAAAGAAATAGACACATTCATTTTCAGTAGCAGGAGCAGCTTGGAGGCTGGAGAAGTTCACAGAGCCTTTGAGGTTCAAGGTGGGGTCCAGAGTAATCTGGGTCCCTTGAGATGACGAAGTCCAATAGCAGCCTGAGCCTTTTCAAGTCTTTCAGATTTATAGCAGCGACTCCAGGAGGCGTGGGTGAGGTTTGGGGGACAGGAAAGGGGGGGTGACCTTTGAGGAAACGGAGGCTGAGTTTTCTTACTGCTGGGAGAAGTCAGGAAGGGCAAACTCTAGAAGACTGTTCCTAGGACGTCCCAGGCACATGAGGAGTTTCCATATTCCAGTTTTAGTGCCTGGTGGGGATGGGAATGTGTATTTGAAGAGTTTCCACCCCTACCTTGGCAAGAAGGCACCATGCACAAAACTTACTCATTGCAATAAAGGAGATGGGTACCAATAAGAGCACTCTTTCCAAATTTTGGTGGTTCTACTGTGTGTATACAAAACAGAGAACCTGAACTTGGCCACGGACCTTCTCTACTCCTCTACTCTTCCCCTCTTCTACCTTCTTGGTTCGACAGGGCTGAAGATGCTGAATCCTCAATGCATCTCACTTGCCTTTTTTCCTATATCTGGCCCTCCCCAGGGCTAAACTGCAAACCATCTAGGCTGGGATGCTGGTCCTAGGAGGCAGGGGGCAGGCGGCTCCCCTCAGGGCGTTGCCAGGTGCATCTTAGAGCCTGTCCAGGTGGGGCAATGGTACCCACCCTCAGCTGAGCTTTGAGCAGACCCCTAGCGCCTGTCGGTAGGCCTCTGTCACCTCCTGGCAGTCTGTCAGGGAAAAGCAGCTTTCCCCTAGGGAGTCTTGCCTCCAGCGCCTCAGGCCCCTGCTTCCAGGGCCCTCAGAGGGGGGCTTCTCAAGCCCTGTGAGGTTGTCCACAGACACACAGCCTCGCAGCAGGGGCTCGGGGAGCCGTTCAGGCAGGTCCAGCTGGTCAAAGGACTCAGAGGACAGGATGCTGTCCTCACTCACAGCACCCGAGGGGTGGCCAGACCGGGCCGGAGGGCACGGTGAGGCCAGCTCATTCACAGAGCCGAAGGCAGTGGGGGCTGTGAGCTCCAGGGCTGTGCGGGAGAACTTGCCGTCGTGCTTTAGGATGCCCTTGCGGTGGAGGAGCAGCCCTGAGGCCTGGGGGGGCTTCTGCTCCACAGTGTCCCCGCTCGTAAACACATCCCCTGCATCCAAGAGCTCCCCAGACTCGCTGGGTTCAGGAGAGGAGTAGTAGCCGGATTCCCGCTGCCGAGACTTCTTGAGGATGCCCTTCCTGGGGAGCAGCGGGGCAGCCTGCCCTGGGCTCCCAGAGGCTGGGCTGAGTTCAGAGTCCTCCCCTGCCCCCTCAGAGGAGGCAGAAACCTTCTTCTTCAGAATGCCCTTTGGCAGCTTGAGGTTACCCTTGCTAGGACGAGGGGAGGTGTCCTCAGCAGGGTCCCCCTGCAGAGACTGGGCCATGTCATTCTCTTTGCGGGACTTCTTGAGTGAATGCTCGCGCTCCAGGCTGGGGGCCATGCTCCCACCTCCAGGCGAGTGCTGCTTGAAGAAGCTGCATACCTTGGCCCCGTTCTCCAGGAGGGGGCGGGAGGACCGCCGGAGCCAGTCAGCCATGGAGGCCCGGCCAGAGTCACTGCCAGTGTGTCTTCCCTCGTGCAGAGCCTCCTGCTGCCCCACACGGGTGGCATAGCCCCAGTTGACCCACCAGTGACTGGCCACATCCTCCAGGGTAGCCCGGCGGGTGGGGTTCACCATTAATAGCCACCGGATCAGGCCACAGGCATCTGGAAGACAAAGATAAGGGTCTTTGGACTGGCAGCCATGGGAGTAGGCACCTGCAGTCCTCTCACTGGCTACCCTGATCTGTGCTAGGATACCACTCCCACCTAGGGTTCCACACATACCCCAGCTGGGCCAGCTCCCAGCCTCCAGCTGTCCTGGATGGACTCTGCCAATTTCCTCTTCCGTGCCATGCCCCCCCCACCCCTCAGGACTCTGAGCCCTTCACTAGCCTTGTTGTACATGAGTGTATATCCTTGTTCTCCTCAGAAATGCAACCCTCTGAGGGTGTGGACTATGCTCAAGGGTAAACCAAGGTTCTTACACCTTTCCTCTTGCCAATACCGTAGGTAAAAGTACAAAAAAATTTCTAAGGATGAAGGAAAAGCAATAGAAAGTGAGACAACTGTAGCACAGAGGATCTAAGTTAGACCTTAGGAAGCACTTCCCAAATATAATAAAGCACTCCCATAAGCGACAGACGAGACGGCCCCTCCTTTTTGGAGGTCATAGATGCTGGGGGCAGAGAGATAATGGCAGAAGGTGGGTGAAGGGTATTCTCATCTGCAATGAGTCATCTTTGTCACTCTACTGCCACTGTTTAACCCCTGCCTCAGGAATTAGCTCAGGACCCCTGGGGCCTGGATGGGAACACCCGGACCTCTCACTCACCCGAGGGTTTAGGTGGCTCCCGGTAGGCCCCGCTGCTGATCTGCCTCACCAGCGTCTTGTGGTCCTGCCCATCGAAGGGCATGGCACCGTGCACCAGGACGTACAGGAGAACACCCAGGGACCAGCTGTCCACCTAGGAGAGAGGGGTGGGGGTCAGTGAGGGTACTGGAGGGCCTCCAGCCTCACTTCCACACCAGAGGAGAAGTGGGTGCGCCCTGGAGAACTCAGAGGCTGGTGTGTCAGAGGACCATGTCCCTCTGGAATCCAAGGGCAGAAGTGACCGAGGCTCACGGGGAGAGGTGCTGTCAATCGCCTCTCCTTGGCAGGGGCAGCCACAAACACAAGAGCAGTGGAAAGGTCATCCCTTTGGGGTGGCAGGCTGGGTGCCAGGAAAGGCAACGGGAACCACGAGGGTGAGGGGCAGAGAACTAGACCAGGGGCCAGGAGGTTTAAGTTCTTGCTCCAGTTTTGCTACTCCTGGCTACAGACCTGGCAAGTGATTACTTTGGGAGGTGAGGGGGTACGTGCTGAATTTTGTGCTCTGAGAAAGGGAACAGCTAGAAAGCCGGCCCACCTGTCTCACAGGAGCTGAAGCCGCAGGAAACAGCAGAGGCAGGCTGGCGGTGGAGGGCGGACACTCACCTCTGGGCCTGTGTAAGGCTTCCCATTGACGATCTCAGGTGAGGCGTACAGGGGGCTCCCGCAGAATGTCTGCAGGAGCTTGCCTTGGTGGTAGAGGTTGGAAAGGCCGAAGTCAGCAATCTGCAGGAGTGGGCAAACATGGCAGGGGTCACGCCAAGGCCTGGGTTGTTCTGCAGCTTTCAGCCTGCCGCTACAAGACACTGGGGAAACCCAGGCCCCAGCAGGAGGAAAGGGTGCCCATGACCCCCACCCATACTGGGCACTGTCAACACAGCTCAGGCCCTGGAAGAAAGAGCCCTGTAGAGACTGTGTCAATGAGCACCTAGCCAGAGGTATGGGGGCTCCAGGCCCTCACTGTTCCCCAGGCTCCTCTGCTCCTGCTGTACTCCAACCCAGGCATGAGCTCCCCTGTCTGTGCACATTCTCCTGGTCCAGCAAGCTCACTTCCCCTGGGAAGCCCTCCATTGCCCTGAGATCTTCTCCCACAGAGCCCTAGTTTCCAATGGCTTGCTGTAGCCCTTGCTTATTGGTCCTGTCTCCTCATATTGCCACATCACTATGTTCCTGTGCTGACGTCCTTCTGTCCCCATCCCTCCTGCAGCTCCTAGCATAAGTGTGACCCCTGAATGGGACTCCATGGGAAGGTGGACCAGATGGAGAGGGACAGTCAATATCTCATGCCAGTGTCATTACCCTCGAAAGCATGCCATCCTGTCTCTGACTAACCACGCAAGGCTGGGCTGCCCTTCCTAGCAAAGGGCTTGTCTATGCCCACTCCTGCACAGAAGCATGGGGGCAGCCCGGTAGGGCTGAGAAGCAGTGGTGAGGGCAGAACCAGAGCAGGTTGGAGTTATAGCCCAGGAGAAGGCATCTTCTCCCAGGACTCCCTGAGCCATCTGATCCTGCGGCCTTGAGAGGCGTCCAGCCCATCTTCTTGTTCCCCAGAGAGACCCTTTCCCTAGCTGCCCTCAGGTAGAGGCTGAGGCCAGGGTCCTGCTGCTTCTGATCTCTTTATCCCCAGCAGAGGGTCATGTATGCCTAGGGTGGGGAGGGCCTCTTTATGGAACTCTGGCTCCTTCATTTATGGTTTTATTGGCCTCTTATCAAACAGATAGTTGAAGCCCATAATGAAGCAGGTGATTGTTGTAGATGGGAGAGTTCATGCCTGTCCAGGTTGTGTGTGTTTATTGGCTCTACCTCCCCTCCCCCACACCATAGCATCAAAGAAAGCCCCACCTGCTCCAGGAATTGGCTGGAAAAGGGGAATGAACTCAGTGCCAGGGTTCCGCAAAGCACAGGTCAGGGGCTACCAGAGCAGGGACTATGTCCTGGGTTCAGGAGGGTTCTGAAGGGGGGCAGAGTACAGAATGCAGGGCCAGCCTGGCCATCTCCCCCTTCCGGCTCCGAGCCCTGAGTACATCTGTCAGTGTGCTCTTCTCATGCCTAAACTTAACTGCCGAGGCATAGGAGGCCAGAAGCTGCGGGAAGACAGAGCTGGAATTGCTTGGTCTTTGGGGAACAGTACCAAAGGGCCGCCTAATTGCAGCAGAGGAAAGTCTGTGTGTGTGCACGTGTCTCTGTGAGCGCGTACACATAGGCAGGAAGAGCTCAGGCCCTGGCCCTCTCCCTGCCAGAGCCAAGGTTGTGAGCAAAAGAACCTAGACCTAGACTCCTGGACTCCTGTCAGCTTTGTGATGTCAAGAGCACTGGGTGGAGAGCCAAGAGACCTTGGTTCTAGCCTGTGTTCAGCCTCTCACTAGCCACAGAACCTTGTGCAAGTCACCCCTTATTGTGAGGCCTTGGTTTCCACTCATAAAGTGGGAGAGGGAACCAACATATAAGACGGATCTTTGCTGGACTCCTCCTGGAACCCCCTAGGGGCTTAGAGGTACTTGGCTAGGACAGTGCGAAGAGGCTGGGAGGAGTGGGAGAGCTGCTGGAAACCAGAAGTGGGCCCACCTTGATATTCCCATTGGCATCTAGGAGGATGTTCTCCAGCTTGAGATCCCGATGGACAACCCTGTTCTGAAAGAGGGAGGGAGAGGTGTCAGAGGAAGGTCACCAGGGAGGGGAAGGGCATGAGGACCTAGTGTGCAGAGTAAGGCAAACACAAGGGGGGCCAGGTGGGGGCACGAGTAGGCTGGGAGTGCCCATCTTTATTGGTACAAAGCACAGCAAATCACAGGCCCTTCCACCCCCAGCCGAGGGACTCAGAGCCAGAGATACCAGCGTTCCTAGGCTGACAGTCCAGAACCGGGTGTTGCCTCTGCTTTGTCTCCCTATGTGTGTGTTCCCTGCGTGGGCAAGTCATGGACTGTCTCTGGCCCAAACTGGCACCAGGGCCCAAGGACCACCCCTCCGAACAGGGCTGGGCAGGCGGGGCTCGCCTACCAGATGGCAGTATTGCACGGCGGAGACAATCTGCCGGAAGAAGTGCCGGGCGTCGCGCTCGCTGAGCTGCTGCCGCTCGCTGACATAGTCATACAGGTCGCCACGGCCGGCGTACTCCATGACAATGACGATCTTGCTGCTGTTCTCGAACACTGGGGCAGAGAGGGTGGGACGTCAGGCTCTCCAGAGCACAGGTGCCCCTGCAGCCCTGCGCCTCTCCCTGGCCCCGGACCAGACACCTCCCTCTAGGGATGTTTGCTGAAGGGGCGGGAGAAGGGCCTTTGAAGGTCTCAACATCTTCCAAGAGCAACAGGTTAGGGCCAAGGGACCGGCCTCACCCTCCCTCCCCCTGGAAGTTCTGGCTCTTGAGGATTCTCAAAACAACCCTGCAATTTCTCAGGAGGGCAGAGACCTCCCTGGATGAGAAGGAAAAGCCTGTGTGGTTCAGGGTTTAGGGCCTTTTTGCTTCCTGACCTAGGGCAGATCTATTCCAGGTCCGTCACTAAGGTCTGTCTCTTCTAGGTCTCATCACTTACTAGCTGGATGACCGTGGCAGGTAGTTCAACCAGTGTGCCTGTTTCCTCGTTTGAAGAACGAGGAGGGATGATAATGCCAACCTTGTAGGGCTGGGGTGAGAACTCAGTAAAAGTCAGTGCAAGCTCTGGAGCTGGCCGAGCAAGCTGGCAAGAAGCTGACATAAGCAGGCACTCAATAAATGGTGCCCACTGTTCCATTCATTACTGGCATGCTCATCTACATAATAACATATAATGCCCATAAAATGCCTGCCTGGAGGATCAGAAGAGGGATAAAGCACATGCGAGGGCTTTGTATGCTGTAAAGTACAATGCAGAGCTGAGATACCCATCTCCTAACACTTCTGACTTCCCACCCAGACTACTGCCAGGGCCTTGTCCACAGGAGCGATCAACAGATATTTTGTAATGGAATGACTGGATGGGCCCCAGTCAGTCGCCTGCCCCGCCTGGCTCACTGGCCTGTGTAGGAGGAGCCCGCATGCCCCCTCCGGCCTTGTTCTGGCTCCAGCCCTCTGCAAAGGTAGGGGGTGACTGGGTCACCAAACTGGCCCTTCAGCTGAGTGTGTGTCAGAACATGCACATCCCTGACATTGCATCTCTGTGTCAAACAGGTCCTAGGAGTTTGGCTTGCTCGGCCAGCCCCAGAGCTGCGGCCGTTTGGCCTGTGAGAAGGAGCTGAGAGAGGCAGCTTCTCCAGGAGGTGTCCCAGCTCCCGGGCAGTTAGATACATGGCCAGGAGGGCTAAGCTTTTTCCCAGGGGAACATGAGTGAGTGGCCCAGTCCCCCACCATGTGCCTAGCTGCTCCTGTGGTTCTCCACGTCGCTGCAGCCTTTGTGCCACGGAATTGGGGGTCAAGAGCCAGCACATTCTGGACAGTAGCTAGGTGAGAGTTTATCCCCACCCCCAGGGCATACCTCCTGAAGGCTGTGGCAGGATGGGGACGGATCTCGGGGAGCCCTGCATACACACAGTAACTGCAATAGCCCTATATCTGCTGGATCTGAAGGTGAAGGACAAGCCTGAGCATCTTGAGTTTCAAAGCACAGTTCCCTGACCTGGCTGGGGATATGGGTGTGGGACACTTACACGCACACGCACACGCACACCAATCACCAAGCTCAGTCTGGCTTAACTAATACCCTGCCACCTGCCCACTCTTTCTTGGGGGAATACATAGAGATACAAGTAGCTTTCTCAGCTACTTGCCTAGACTCCTTGTGGGACAAGCTCAGGCCACAGGGCCATGTCAGTGGCTGTGCCCATAGTCTTCCTAATGAATAGAACCCGAGAGAGAAGACCTCTCTTATATTGTACTTCCCATCAAAAATGTTCAGAAAGAAGGCAAAGCCATGGGCTCCCCTCCTTCCTTCTGCTGCTCTTCCTTATTTCCCCATCTAACTGACATTACGTAAAGGCTGGAAGCAGACAGGTGTGTGTAGGAGGGTGCTCCCCCTCTTTCCCTGGTCACCTTCTCTTGCTCACTTTGTTGTCTGGGTCACAGAGAACAGGGCAGTCAGAGTGGAGAGCCAGCACTGATGTCAGAGCAAGAGAAGGCTGAGAAAGGTAACAAGAAGAGGCAGGGGCCAGCCCCACGGCAGGAATGATTCAGAGTCCAGGGCAGATTCCAGGAGGCCTGGATCTTACCACCCATGCACCGGAGACAGGTGCAGGTCTCTGTATGTTTCAGCCTCCCCGGTATTGCTGAGGATCTCATTGGGTTGGGGAGGTAGTGTTCAAGTTTAGAAAACCTAACAATAACAACAAAAAGCCCAATTTGCTGAGTTCCTCCCATGAGCTGAGCACTCCGTGACATTTAATTTGACCTTTGCAACTACCCTGTGACATAGGTGGGATTATCCCATTTTACAAATGAGGAACTGAGGCCCACCCAGGGACTAAATTGAATAGTTGCCCAGGTCATACAGCTGAATTTCAAATCCAGCTTTTGTCCAACTCCAAAGCCTGTGTCTCTTTCATTTCTTTGTATCACCTGTTCTGACTACTCCTACACACACACACACACCCTCGGGCCCAGATTCAAACACCCCGCCTCTGTACCTTCATGGATGGCAATAATGTGGGGGTGGTTGAGTGATGACATGATCTCAATTTCTCGCCGAATGTGCATCAGATCTTTCTCATCTTTGATTTTGTCTTTCCGGATTGACTTGATGGCCACCTGGGAACAGAGAATGCTGGAGAGTGAGGGGCAAGGTCTGGCAGATAAAGGTGTCCCGGAGGACACTCTCAAAGTCCTGACTCTGGGTTGCCTGCAGCTGCTGCAGAGGCCAAGGATGCACCCAGAGAAGCCACAACATCCTTCACCAGGGAGGGTGGCAGAGGGGCTGAAGAACAGGTGTAGTCCACGCAGCAGGAAGGAGGAAGGGCCAGTGGCCTTATTCAGAGGCCACAGATGAGCGAGGGGGTAACGACCGCTCGGAAGGCTGATGCTTGATGATTTACAAAGCGAATTCACCGTGTGACACCACGAGGACAAGGGCTTGCTCACCACTGGGTCCCTGCTGCCAAGCAGAGCGCCTGGCACACGGTAGGCACTGGATATCCATGTGCTACTTTCGTACATTGACTGGCCCTCACAACAGCCCTGGGAGGCAGGCAAAGAAATATCATCCCCATTTACAGATGCAGAAACTGGTACCCAGAGAGGTCACACTGCCACTAACTGGCACCAGCTTGGATACACCTTGACCCCATTATACCAAGTGAAATAAGCCAGACACACAAGGCCAAATGTTGTACAAGTCTACTTCTGTGAGGTGACCAGAGCAGGAAGATGCACAGGACAGACAGTAGAAGTTACCAGGGGAGGGAGGGGAGAAGAGGAGATGGCAGGAAGGGCAGTCATCATTTCATGAGTGCTGAGAGCTTCTGTTGGAGCAACACAGTGATCCGAGCAATGCCCAGTGGTGACGGCTGCACAGCCTGGTAGCTGCCCTTAATGCATGTAATGAGTTGTAGTTTAAAGTGATGAGTTTTAATGTTACATATATTTTACCACAAAAAAAAATTTGCTGGGGAAGAAAAAAACCGTCCCTTCAGTCTCAGTGAGGAATGTCCCTCTCCCGGCAACAAACAAAAACAACTAGACAGGTACACAGAGTTCTCTGGGCTCTTCTATCTTTCCTGTAAAGGTGAAAATACCATAAAAGGATTAACCCACCCAGCTGGTTTGCATGGTTCAGGAAGGGCAGAGTGAAGCAAGAGGAAATGAAGAAACAGCTGCCAAGATGCCCTTTAACAAAGCTCTTGGAGACTCAAGGGTCTCTTCTGCTCCGTCCACTCAGGGCCAAGGTGACAGAAAGGGGAGAATCACAACAGTGCAGTGTGTGTGTGTGTGTGTGTGTGTGTGTGTGTGTGTGGTGTGTACAGAAAACACTGCCTGCAGAGTCAAGAGACCTGGGTTCTCCTCTAGGCTCTGTCACTGTCCCCATGGGCAAGTCCCAACCCCCCTCAGAGCCTCGCTCTTGAGTGAGACAAACAGGACGAAGGATGTGTGAGGTGCTTTCCTGCCCAGACTCTGGCAGACGAGCCACGCAAATGCCAGGCCCTCGGAGGATGAATTGCTGGCACTGGGTGCTGGGCAGGAGGCGTGTCACAGGGCTGGTCAATTCCTGTCAAGTCTTGTCCAGGGACACCAGTGGTAAATACACGACTTCCTCTTCATGGGAGACAGGCAAATTATGAAAAGTCTGAGGGCCCAGACTGAGGTAAACAGCTCCTCATTCAATTTCCCAGGAGGATTTGCCTCCTCTTGAGGTTCAGAAGGAGACAGAAAAAAGGAAAGCGCTTCTGGCAGGGAGGGGCCTTATTCCCCTTTCACAGGGCTCTGGAGGCAGACAATGGCTTCCTGCTCACAGGGACAGTGGACAAGAATGCGGAACAGCCATAAGCCCATAAGGACTCACTCACAGCGCCCAGGGCCTGGTCACCCTGGCAACAGGCCAGAGACAGCGTGCCCTCCGTTCCGTTCCTCCCCTGGAGCTGCCTCCATGAAAGAGGGGAGGCCCAGCTCTCTGCCCTCCCTGAGCGGGGCAGGGAGGACAATGGCAGCGGGAGTGACTATTGCCATGGAGCCTCCCCCAAGATGCTGCTGAGGCCCACGCTGCAGCTGCAGGTGCTCTCTTCAGGCCCCACCCCTCCTGCTCCAAACTGCTGCCCTGAGCTGAGCAGAAAAGTCCCCGATTCAGAATTGGACAGGGGGCGGGGATGGGGACAAAGGGGCGGGAACCCTCCTTCAATTCTGAGGACTGAACCTGGAGCGTGGTCCCTGCAGGCCTCCCTTGCCCCACTCTCCTTTTCTCTCCCTGAAGGCAAGACTTTATGGACAGTCCTCTTCTCTCTAAAAGGCTTCATTTTAATAATCAGACAATGGATAAAGTGCTATGAGCTCCTCAGATACAGGGGCCATAAAAACGTATTAGCAGAGAGCAAAACATCATAATAAATTACAAATCTAGATAATAAAACAGGCGCACAGATACAAAAGCTAAGCACATCCTGGACGTGTAGCTGAGTACACACAAACATGCATAACCCTGAGAGATACCATCCTAGGCTTAGGAGGCAGAGGTCTCAAAAAGACAAGATCTAGAAGAAATGAGGTCCCCCCCCAAAAATAAAGGGGTCCGAAGTGCTAGAAGGAGTCCCTGTGTGGATACAGGGGACACAAGTCAAACCTCGAGATCCATTTCTTTCAAATTTGGAAGCCTAATCTTCAATGAACAGTTTCATTCTCCTGTGAGCTTCTGCTCTGGCCTCAGGGGCTACGTCGAAGGACCCCCAGTTAGCTACATTAGGTCCCAGGGGAGCACAGCTGGGCTGGCACTTCCCAGGAAAGAAACAAGTTATGTCATCTGGCCTCCACCAGTTCCTAAGCAAGTGACAGGCAAGAAGAGTGATGTGTCACTGCCCTGGTGACACCCTATCCCATGAGACAGGCCCCTAGCTACCTGCTGACTGGCTTATCAAAGTAAATTAGATATAGCAAAAGCTTAGGCCTAGACAGAGGTCAGCGCGCAAGAGCACTCAACAATTGTTTACGGGTGAGCACAAGTCACAGAAGAAATATTTATTGGTTGTCATTGGGTTGACCCCTGACTGACTGGGCCTGTGCCCAGGTAAGATTTTCTGCCTTTCTTGCTAGGCATGGGTGGAGATCAGCCTCTGTTATAAGCATCACTTTTGAGGGAACTTTGTTCTCATCTGCAAGACAGTTGAGCAACCATTCCCTAGGAAAAAACACATAGTGACTAGAGCCAAGGAGGGTAACAGCTGCCGAGTGGACCACCCAGAGTGGGGAGACCATGTGTCTGGAGACGATCCTGCTTCATCCCAGCATTGTTACTCATGGTAACCCTTTCTCTACAAGGTACCCAAGTTTAGACAACACCTCACATGGCCGCCCTCTCTAGTGGGAACAGGGAACCCAGGCACAACAGATATCATAATGCGAACGTGAACACCAGGCCCTTGGAGCGGGTGTCAAGAGCCCAAGTATCTAGCCCTCATTTGCCCCTACAGAACTACACAACTCGAGGCGAGTCACTTAAGTGTTCTGGTTAATTGGTCTGGTTGGTTTTAATATCCTCGTCTGAAAAATGAAGGTTATTTATTCTCCAAACAGCTGCTGAACACCTACTATGTGCCTGGTGCTATGTTAGGTGCTAGGGATTTAGATGAAAATTGGGCAGTCCCTGCACAAAGGTCCTCAGTCCAGTGGGAGGACCAGCAAGTGAATCAACTAGGTCTAGTATGATGAATGTGACCGTTGAGGACCCCGCCTGCCAAGGGTTCCGGGAGCACTGGGGAGAGCTTTCTTTGCCTGGAGGAGCAGAGACAATCACCTCTGGGAGAAAACTTTGTTTTAGATCTTGAGGGATGAATGGGGTTTGCCCAGCCAAGGAGGGTAAGCCAGGGAGGGGCAACAGGGGCATTCCAGGCAGAGAGAAATGTTTGAGCAAAGTCCAGAAAGAAAGGAACCATTCACAAATTTGCACATCAGGATATCTAAGTGTCTTCAGAAATGGGTCACCTGCTACTGTGCCAGGAAGGTGTTAGCCAAGGACTGTTATAATGAGCTTGTTCAGAGGCCCCATGCTGTATCTATGTTAACCTGCCCGAGCAAAATTCCTATGGATACCGGCCCAGTGGTTTTCTTGCCCCTGCAGCCCTGCACGTTGGAAAGGCAGCAGGGCTAATTCCCTACCCCATTTTGCAAATGACAAACACTCAAGCCTGGAAAGGTTCACTGGCTTTTCCAAGGTTCCCCAATGCATCAAGACAGAGTCAGGATCCAAGGGGGAGGGGTGTTGCCTGGAGAAGCTGCCATCTCAGAAGACAAAAGAGATCCATGCAGATGCCCCGCCCTGCCTCCAGCTCCCTGCCTCTCCCCCCTGGAGAAGGGAATGCCCCACCCCCTGCCCTGGGCCAAGCTGCGCAGTATAAAAAGCCACCCACATCCCACTCATACAAACATGCTACAGATGGGTGCTGGGGCTCAGTTGGTTAAACACTGCTCCTACTCCTCACCCCCCACCAATTGATCCCCCAGATCAGGAGTGATCTGGATTCAGGAAAGGATGGCAGAAAGGCCTTAGAAAAACAAGACCTAAAGGTACTGGTCCCAGGTCCCAGGAAAGAGGGTGCGAGCCGGGTTGTCTCTGGTCACAGCTACTGCCAGGAGCTAGAGCCAAAGTCCTTGACTCCTCTCTGGCTTTTCAGGGAGCAGCTGCCATCTAGGAGGCGGGGCAAGGAGCTGGAGGATGACCCATATAGATAGTGGAGCAGAGGTTGGGCTGGGCTTGCCTTGGGTGGACAGAGTGGAGAATGGGCCTAGGGGTGGGGGCTCACCATTCCACCAAGCCTGCCAGAGAACCAGGCAGGGAGAGGAACGGGCTCCAGGAATGAGAGTCTGAGCTGCTTCCCCTAAATTCCATGCTGTGCCCGCCCCTCCTTGCCACCCTCCCGTTCACTCTGCCAGGTCGCTGGGCAAGGCAATTCCCTGCCCAGCTCTCTTGTGCGGTTTGGCCAGAGTCCAAGGACAAGAGTGGCCTGAGCCAGAGCCTCCTTCCCTGCTGCTGAGCAGGCAGGTGCAGGAGGAACGGGGAGGGCAGCGTCGTGCAGAAGAGACCTTGGGCGGCTAGACAGGCGGGAGCCCTTCTCTGGAGCAGGGGCTGAAGGAGACAGTAGGACTTTGAACAAAGCAGAGACCAGAGTGGTCAGGCCTAAGGAAGCCGAGCACAGCGCATTTCCTTGCTCAGGCCAGAACAGACCCCAGATGGATGCCTCCACGAGAGCAGGGCCTAGTCAGGGCAGCCTTGCTCGGATGGCCCTGTCAGCTGCGGTGCTCAGTGCTCTGCACATATTATCTGATTTCACCCTATGAGAATAGCACGCGGTAGGAGTTATTATAATCCCCACTTTACAGATGAGGAAACTGAGATACAGAGAGCTCACGTGAGCAATAGAGGTAGGATTTTAATGCTTGTAGGCTGACTCTGAGCTAGGCAGCCTTCTTGACAAGGTGAAAACCAGGAGGAGTACAGTGTATGTAGTTCACCCAGCCAGGGTCCCTCGACGCAGGCAGTGTGTGAGGAGTTGGGGTTCGGTTCTCAGTGTCTCCTCCGCCCCTCTGCACTGCCGAAGCTCTGAGAAGGTGGCTGGAGCTGACTGCTGGAATGACGAAGCGCAATGAGAGAAGCCCAAGCTCAGCTGAGGGCCAACTCCCAGACCAGGACTCAGTCCTGGACATGCAGGTGGTCAAATTAGGGGCCTATGTTGCAGGCATGCCACTAACCAGCCATGGGACAAATCATGTCCCCTCTCTGGGCCTCAGTTTCCCCACCTGTCAATGAAAGAGCAGGACCATCTCAGTCATTTTCAAATCCAAGAAGCCACCTAATATATAAGACAGGAGTATCCCTGCACAGGTTGCTATCCACTTGTCCCCCACCCCATGCTCCTCATGGAACCCCTTGGGGACAAGACTTCAGTGCAAATCACCCCAAAGCCTTAGGTGGACTCTAGTAGCTGGGGCTTTTCTCTTTGAGGGGAGGGGCAGTCAGGGAGCTGGGAGAGTCACAGGAGGGAACGTCATTTGGATACCAGGAATGTACTTGGAGACTAGAAGATCCAGAGCAAATACTGGTTTTTCCTTTGATGTCCTCCTTGAGTACCCATTAGTCTTGCCCACCTGCCTGGACAATCCCATTTAGCCCCTGGTGCTTTCGTCTAGGCAGGTTGGGAATGGGAAGTGTTCTGGAAAAGCAGAGAGAATATTGGGATGGGAGTCCCTCAGGAGGCCTTCCTCTGCATCCAGCCTCCACCAACAATCTCAGTTCATCTTGAGGGGGTTCTTGGGTGGCTCCCACATCCCTCTCTCCCACTGAAGATCCTCAGGCACCAGGCTGACTGCCCTTCAGGGAGAACAGTGAAAAGGCAAGAATGAGGATGCGGAGGGGAAGAGGACTTTCCAGAACTGAGAAACCATTAGCACATCAGGCAGCTGCTCTTCAAGGAGGAGGAAGACCCTGAGCAAGTTCCCAGCAGATGCACAGGCTGGTCTATGGATTGGGGAGGTTCAGAACAGGTTCCATTCCACTGGTCTTGTCTCCCTGCATAGGGCCAAAGGCATGAGGCAAGGGAGTACCTTCTGAATTCTGTGTTCTGATGTAACAGGAGCTGGAATCCCTGCCTACTGGCTGCTGAGGTTTGAAAACTGAAAGCTGGTTTATCTCATTCCAAAATCAATGAGATCTCTCTCTCTCCCTCCCTCCCTCCCTCTCTTTCCTGCACACAGTGACCTAGGTCAACAGCCTGATGGGATCTCTAAACTTAAATCTCAGTTTCCCAGTTTCTGGGCCCTCCAGTCCCCCACCCCCACCCCCAAGCAGCTATTTTCCAGCTAAGTCCCTGACAAAGCCTAGGCCCAGTAGTCTGAAGCCTGGAGCCTCACCAGGCCCTCACACTTTATAGAAAGAGAAAGGAAAAGAAAGCCAGGAAGTACATAATTGCCCAATAGCTGTAACCTGGCAGCGGGCAACTGGGGACCATGCCAGGCATTAGCAGGAAAAACATACTTGCTCCTATTGATGGAGACATAAATCCATCCCCTTTTGCCAGCATCCATTCTCCTTCACCGATGAAATGACTCCTTGAATTTCAAACCAGCTACTGGCTGCTGAAGCAAACAATCTGGGGAGGCAACTGCAGCCATAGGCGACAGGGCAAACCACGGCCACACACACACATGCACGTGTGCTTCCACATGTTTCTTAACCAGATCCAACTGGATCTGGCAAAACAATCCCTAGACCACATGCCCAAAAAGGTTTGTTAAAATACTGATTAGCCCTGGCTGGTGCGGCTCAATGGGCTGAGTGCCGGCTGCCGTGAGCCGAAGCATCACTGGTTCAGTTCCTGGTTAGGGCACGTGCCAAGGTTGCAGGCCAGGTCCCCAGCTGGGGGCTATCAAGAGGCAACAGATCAAGGAATCTCTTGCACATTGCTGTTTCTCTCCCTCTCTTTCTCCCTTCCTTCCTGTCTCTCTAAAAGTAAATAAAAATAAAATCCTAACAAAATAAAATACAGATTATTTGGTCCCATCCTAGACCTTCAGAATAAAATCCTTTGAGTGAGGAGCCAGAGAATAGGTATTTTAAACAAGTACCCCAGGTGATTCCAATGCACACGAAACTTCAGTTTGAGAATCACTGTTAACTAATTTTTGGCAAATTTGCCATCTATTCAGGGCTGGCCTTTCCAGATATAAATATCAGCTCTCACTGTGGGTTCTTCGTGTCAGGAAAAACCTAAATTCATATTTGCATCTCATTTAACCCTCATGGCAGCTTGTGAGGGAGGCCGTGTTTTCCCAGTGCTTGCAGAAAGGGAAACTGAGAGCACGGAGACAAATTAACTGCTCCAGGTCCCACAGACCGCTGCTACTACTATTTACGACTACATGTACACACAGCAAATTAAACCTTCCCCAAAGGCCCCAAACCCACAAGTGTCTTGGGGCACTGTGGACCTTGCGCCAGAGCCTGATTTCACATTTCCCAGGATAAAAACCCATCATACCGAAACTTCGACTCACCCTAAGAACTGAAAGGACTGAAGTGTCCAACCCACTGCCGCCCCGCCCCTGTGCAGATCTCCAGAGTGTGCTGGGCTGCCAGACTAGTAGAACCGAGTAGAGAACTGGACAGCTCATTCATTCATTCGTTCATTCATTCATTCAAGCACACAGGCATTTACTAAGCCCTACTATGGTCAGGTGCCTTCTACTTGCTCTCCCCATTCCCCCATTTGGAAGTCTGTTCCAAGCAAAATCCAACTTAAGCTCCCTCTTCTTTCGGGAGCCCTCTCATCTCAAGACAGAACACTATTGGTCTCCTAGACACCCTGCGCCAACTGTCCGCCTCGCTTATTGGCCATCATCACATGCTGTTCGGTGCTGGGGTTCTCGGGTCCACGAACATCGTCCCTGCAATCATGGACAGACGTATCTGCAGTAAACACCACCATCGCCCCCACTCCCCAATCCCGCCACCTCAGTTTGGCAAAGACTGAATGGGGCCACTCTCCGGAGCAAGGCACTAGCGCCCGGCCCAGCCCTGAGCCTCCCGCCAGGCCTGCGCTGCGAGAGGCAGCCGCACTCACCAAGCGCCCCGAGCTCTCCCTCGCCTTCTTCACCTTGCCGTAGGTGCCCTTGCCTAGGGTCTCCAGGAACTCGTAGCGGTGCCGCAGGTTGTGCTTGTGGTGGTGCCGCTTCACTGCCTGCTTCTTCATCAGCGGCTTGGGCGACTTGAGCCCGCCGGCCAGGGCGGCGGCGGCCGCTGAAGGAGCCGGACCGGGACGCCGGGGGAAAGCCAGCGACTCCATGGCGAGCAGGAGCTGAGAGACGGCAGAGCGGGCTGAGTGGGGACCGGCTGCGGGGGTAGAGCTAGGGGCACACGTCCCGCACCCCACACGGGAACCCACAGCCGCCGCGAAGCGCGCGCCCGGATACCGCATTCCAACTTCTTATAAAAGCCCTGAGCCGGAGGCCCTGGCCACACCCTCCCGCGCCCATTGGCCCGCTCGCCGGCCACGAGTGACCGGAGCCGCCCGCATTGGCTCTCCCTGGCCTCCCGCCCGCCTCCTCTACGCCGCACAGCTGGGGAAAGGTGTCAGTGGGGCTCCGCCCACCCCAAACCCCCACCCACCAGGGACAGGCAGGGGGACTAAAGGACCAGTGGAGGCAGCTCGGTGCGTTGTCTGCAGCCTTTCAGGGGCACTGGGACTGCTCTTGCCTCTGAGTGGAGTGTGGTACTGGACAGTGCCACCTGTTGTCCTATTTTGCTGTGCTGTCAGTGAGCAAGAGGCGATCTAATAGTACAAAAAGTCACCAAAGTATTTCTCCATCCTGAGTAATTTGCTTTTCTCAAGCCAATATCTACAAAGTCACTTCACCACTCCTTTAAGACCATAAAGGAAAAGGAGATGGCACAAGATGAAGGTAGACTCCAGCTGACTGGGAGGGCTGGTGGGGAGCTGTTCCAGGATTCCGTGTCCATCTGTCTTCAGTTAAATCGACCTTAATTGATCCCAGAAATGTGGTTCTGGAAAGTGCTTACATCTTCATCAGAGAAGGCTTCTAGGGTTGAGTGGGTCCCTCAAGAAGTGGTGGAATTTATAAGTGTCAAAAGGAGGCGGAGAGAACCAAAGGGAAACATTCATTCATTAAAAAAATAAAATTACACTCCTAGTATTTGACTTGTGTCCCTAAATTCATAAAGAGTTGGCCACCCAAGGTTTCCCTCTCTGTGATTTTGGAGTCAAGAGGACAGGTGGTAGATCATGAGGTTTGGCTTGGTTGTGAATGCCTGAGCACTAGATCCAGAATCCCCATTCTGAGTGTTGTTTAGAGTGAAATGAGACTATCTATCGGCTCCCCGGCCCCCAGTGTGGAGTGTAATGGGGAGAAAGGAACATTTTCCTTTGAGTCTTTGTGATAACCCAACCCTGTGAAGTGGGCACTATTCTGCCAAAAGCCACACAACTGATGAGAAACTGGGACAGAGCTGGGACCAGACCCCCGGGGGATGGCGCCTTCAGCTCTGTCTTCAGGGCGTGCTGAGGGTCCGGAGGGACTAGGTCCCCATGGCTTGTACTTAGTGTCTGCCCACTCTCCTACTTCCACTGATGCTTCGATCCTTCCTACTGTGAGTTAGGGATGGAAAATGGGGCCCTTTGCCCCTGTGGCTGGAGAAGGCCCACCTATGCAGTAAACCAACCCTCTCCCCAAATCTGGGGGGCCATGAGGTGGTAGCCATTTTGGCACCCTTCCCTCTACTGGCCTCCCCTCTTGCTCTGGTTGTCTGAGAAAACAGAATGAGGCCCAGGTGACAGTTCCCCAGACCTACTGTTTCCATTCTCCTTTGAGATCTGTATCCATTCCTAGGGACCCAGCTAGCCGGGATCATCCAGGCATGTAAGGGCTCTCAAGAGAAAAAAAATGGGTAATATAAGAGCAAGCACAGGGCACAGTGTTGGGAGACCTGAGTTCTAGTCCTGACTGATACCAACCTGTCCTGTGGCCTTTTACCAATTACTTAGTCATTCTACCGATACCGGTGCCCAGGTATGCGCAAGGCCTATGGCTAGGATGGTGACAAGATAGACCCAGTCTCTGTGCTCAGAAAATTCTCAGTCTAGTGCGAAATAAACAAGCAAATCTCAGACAGAGGAAGATGAGCCCGTAATGGGGGAAGACAGAATGCCCTTGGGGTTATAACAAGAGGGAGCCCCGAGCCCAGACAGGAGGAGGTTGGTCAGGATGTGAGACAGTGAGCCACATGAATCAATATTTCCTCTTGAGTAAGATGAAAGAATTATACAGGTGGGCCCAAAATCCCCTTTCATGCTTAATCTAGACTCCTATGAATGCTCCCAGGTGTCCCCAACACCAAAGGGCACTCAATAGAAAGAAGCTTATGAACCGAAGCAATGCAAGTGTAATGGGTTCAAAGGCTAAAGAGAAAGCAACTATTTCCTTCTCTCCATCATCAGCTAAACTGGCAACGGCAGTAGGGGGTAGCTCTTCCGTCCTTCTTGCACCTTCCCCACCCCTACTTTAGCTTCCTTTCACCAGAATGTGAGTCCCCAATTAGGGGGCAAACCATGGATGACCAAACACCCCAGAGAAAAGAGATCCCCAGATCTCCCCGGTTCCGACCACAGCGCACCCTGGCAGCTGCTGTGGGGCTACAGGGCAGGGCTTTAGTGGCAAGTGGATCTGGCTGACGTCTGTCCACAGCAAACTGGCAATGGAGGCAGACAAACACGCAACTAGGAAATGATCTTAACGGCTGAAACTCAGCTCTTAAATTCCTTGAAGTAAGACCGGAATGCCTGATAGGGAATCTAATTACATCTGGTGACTTGGCTGCCAGCAGACCCTGGGGAATTCCTGGGTCATGTGCGCTGCTGTGCCGCTGTGCCGCTGTGCCGGGAATCTGGGCTGAGCTATGTCAATCCTGCCTGCCCCACTGTCCAGTCTGAGGAGGGGGAAGCCCACCCCCATGCCCAATTGCTGATTGATGTCTGAAGGGCTCTGGGGATAACCATTCATTGGGACTACTAGGTGCCACACTCGGCAGACAATGAGGAGCAAGTGTCTGTCCCAGTCTTCACACATGTGGCAACCTGTGTGTCTGTGTGGGTCTGGACTGGTAAAGGGAATGTTAAAATTTGGTTCAGAGTAAGGACTGAGGCGACATATGGCTTGCAGGGTACTTGCAGGAGGGCAGGTAAGGGGACCAAGGCCAGGCTTTGGGGGTGGGGTGGGGAGTCAAGCAGGTCTCCTGAAAAAGAAATTCTTCTGAGATGAGCCTTGGGTACCTAAGAACTAGCTCCCTGCTCTCAGGAAGTTTACTGTCTAGTGAGGGAACAAGATAAACACATAATTTACGGTATAATCCAAGGCAGAAAGTGGGAAGACTCTCAAGAGAGATACAAAGTGCCCCGTGGGGATGAAAAGATGGGTCTTTATAGGGTTTGCCAGCTGGGCCTTGGAGAGGGAGGGAGGGTAGGACTTGGTAAACAGTGAAAAAAGGCCTTCAGAGATGAGGGGGAGAGATGGGGAGAATGGTGAGGATAGGAGAGAGCAGAGAAGGGCCAGCTGAGTGCTCTCTGTATCCTATGAGCTATTGTCTCCCCTTAGAATTTGCCTTAGTATAGAGGCCTGAGCTCTTTCTCCCTTTTCTCTGGAAAAAGGGCTGCTGCAGGCTGGAGGGCTCAGCTTACCACCCACTTTGAGCTTGAGACTCCAACCTTTAAATTCCTTTCCCCCAGAACTCTGATGTTTAGTTACAGCCCTCAGTCACCCCGGATGGTGGACAATACAGCCCTTAAGGTGTTGATCTTCCCTTCTCAGGGCCTGGTGGAACTGCCTAGACAGGAACCTGCACATAAGAAATGGTCCCCTAAGACTGGGAGGTGGGGATCAAACGAAAGGGTTGTAAATCCTGAACCTTTTGGCAATTGGGGATTCCTGGCTCAATGCTGCCCCCTACCGACCAAACTAAGTCTAGCAAGTTTTATGGAATGCCCAGAGCTGTAACCACAAGTTGGGTGGGGTCTGCTCAAATAATTTGTTCCTTCAAGGATTCAATTGTTTGTTGTTCATTCGTTCGTTCATTCATTCATTCATTCATTCAGAAATATGTACTGAGCAACTACAATAATAGGTATAAAAATAAATCTAACATTTATTGAGCCAGCCTGGTTCTGAGTGAGCATTTTGGGTATAGGGCTGTGTCCTAGACCACCAGCCGTTGGCTGGGGGTAACACAGCTGGGAGATAAACCCTGCCTGTCTGACATCACAGCTCGCCTCTAAGGATTGCATTGCCTTGTGATTCCCAACTAGGCTCGAGAAATACAAGATGGAACTAGTGAGCTGCTTACAATCTAAACTCTAGTAAGGCTTACCAGGAATTTAGGGGAACTTTGTGTTGCAAATACTGAAAACAGTCCCCAAGCTCTTGATTACAATGGGAAGTGAATGTTATCCACCGGCCAGCCCTGGGAGCCCCAGGAAAATCATGCACAGATGGGCAACAGTCAGGACCCTGGATCCCAGCTCCTTTTTAACCATCAACCCACACTGCAGTCATGGCCAAGGACTTTCTCCCTTTGGGGCAGTTTCCTCATCTCTAAAAAGGTATTTGGATAAAACAACTCTGAGTTCCATTTCCACTCTGCTGTACCGTCTCTGCAATATCTAAGCAGGGACAAATTAGAAATCTCAGGCATTTCAGATCTTTTGTCCACCTGCTAACTGACCCTCTCACTACAGTAGGTTCCGGAGCCTCATTCCCTCTCCCACCCCCAGACCAGCACGAGGGAGGTGCTCCGCTCTGCTGCTAATTGACAATGACTCTCTCTCCTCTCTCGGCAGCTGTGGATAGGAATGAGTCCCCTACGTACAGCTAACACACTGTGTGCGGCCACGGTATGGACGAGTTCAGTCCTCACAGCTCTGTGGAGTCAGTGATTATCTCCGTCGCACAGCTGAAGGAACTGAGGCACAGAGAAAGCTGGCAAGTGGTGGAGCCAGATGGGAGCCCAGGAAACCTGGCTCCGGAAACAGTGCTCTTAGCCATCAATCTTTGGCTTAGAGAGGACTTCTGATTTGCCCAAGTCTCAGGTAGACTGTGCTCCCTGATGTCATAGTTTACCCAGCCTCCGATGTGTCGCATGCCTGCCCGTGGCTTGCTGTGGGATGCAAGTGGCTGTGCAGCTGTCACATTGAAGGTTTCCTATAGTCTGCCTGGGGTTTCTTCAGGGGTCTTGTCCTCCAAAGTCCCCTCCCCCAATCCTGGCAGAGGGGTGTGTGTGTGTGTGTGTGTGTGTGTGTGTGTGTGTGTGTAGAGGGACGCTATGACAGCAAGGGGCTTATCAGACTCCCTAAGCTACAGCTGATCTGGCTGGGGATGGAGGACAGCTCAGAGGAAGTGGTCATGAAAACGGCCTAAGGATGGAGCTCTGTGCTGGAGAGGGGGGAGGGAGCAGCCTGACCTGGGGAGGAGAGAAAGGGCCTTTAAACTACTCTCAGAGCTGTTTTTTTTTTTAAGCTGGAACAAGGGGATTCTGAGACTTGAGAGGTGAGGTGGATGGACATTTGTGTAGATTTAGTTTAGGGCTTCTGGTCAGTGTTTTGGAAAGTGTCTCCTTATCTCACTGTTAATGGCAAAACCAAAAGACCTTTCACTTTTCCTGCCCCTCACTCTTACATCCTTTTCTTCATCTGTGAGGTTGTGTAACTCCTTTTTATGGGGTAGAGCAGTGGAGGTGGCGCCTGTGCTTATGACTGGGGTAAAGCTTTCAAGGGGCCATCCACTGGGCACCCGGAGTCACCAAGCACTTTCCACTGGCTAACTCTGCTGTGTGGATGCCGTAAGTCATCTAAGATCCTCGATGGGCTGAGAGGGGTATGAATAAATATAAAGAAAAACAACCCTCTGACTTTACTGGGGTCAACACTTTCCCTTCCACTGGTTTACTGATTTTTCACTGACCCTGTGAAGTAAGGGCCTTGGGTTAGATCCTGAGCACAGGATCTGCTGATATAGACGTTGCGGGGGGTACGTGAGTCTCAGAGTAGAAGTCAGAGAATGGGGCTGTATGCCTAGTTCTGCCCCTTGCTGGCCACATGACAGAGTAAAACTGGAAAAGTCGGCCTTTGTGCTGCTGTCACTACCAAAAGCAATACATTGAGACCGGGACTGAATCTTTATGGGCGCTTTATTCAGATGCCAGCAATCTGAGAAGACTGCGGATTACGTACCCTCAAAAACCATCCTAACATCTCATCTCAAGCTGACCTTTTTATAAGGAGAAGAAAAGGCAGGTAAGGGATTTGGAAAAAATGTTAATTGCGTAAGAGTCGCAGTTGCAGTACTTCCTATCTGTTGATCACAATTCTTGATCTGCGTCACTGTCCCTTCCCTGGAACACAATGACTCAGATACCAGCTGCATTGCTTACAGACCCCCTGGAGCACAAAGGTTGTTGACTTCCTGGAGCACATGGTCATGCATTCCAGTCCCTGGAATAATAGCTTTCCACCTGCATTAATCACTTAAGCCTATCAACTACGACTGAAGCTAAAATCTTTAACTCTTGAGTTCCATTATCAAGGGGGCAGGTGCCTCAGTCTGCCTAGTTCTTATTTCTTAAATGATTAAAGGAGACTCTGAACAGGGGGGCTCTCTGCAAACTGTTAAAGGCTCCCCAGAGGCCCAGGGCTTATGGTGGCTCTGCCCTCAGTGCTTCTTCATATAAACACTGCCTGCTTGAAGGGGCTGAGTGTCTTCTTCCTCCTGGCTCTGCCCCCTCAGCTGCCATCCTGCATTTGGGAGGTTCCGGGAAGACTGGGCAAGGCACGGCATGGGCTATATGCCCAGGAAGGAGTGGGGAGGAAGGTCTGCCCAGTGCTTCCTCCCTGTCCCGTACCTGGCTCCCACTGGCATCCTTGACCTCCCAAGCTAATCTGGACTGTAAATCCCAACCAAAGCGCATTCCCTAGCCAGGTCACCAGCTCCTGGCCCTTGGTAAAGGAGGCGGGAGCCAGTGTTTTCTTTGGCCCCAAATGGCACTTGCACAGCCTGGTGCTGGGGGCTGTTATCTCAAGCCTGGATTAATAGGCTGGTTCTCAACCCCCACCGTTTATAAAAAGCCCAATCCTGACCTCCATCACGCCTGTCAGAGCCCAAGGCAAAGAGACAGGGAAGACAACTGCTAAGCAGGGGGATTTGAAAGACATCTGATTTCCTTGACTTGATCGTTGTGCCAGCCATGGCTGTAGACGGACTCAGAGGAAGTGAGGACATTGTAAAGATGACTCTCAAAGCAGGTGCTGTCGTCTCCAGGCTCTTTGATTCTTGACTTCCATTCAGTTCTGTCTTTTGCTACACGTTTATTCCATTCAGTGATTTATTATACATTTAGACCCTGCATGCCCAGCATGGTGGTGCTCTGGGCCCATAAGGGTAATGATGTTGTCATGGTCCTGAGGAGTCCCCCAAAATCTCTGTCTGTATGGGGGTGAGGTGGGGAGACCATGGCTTGCATTCACCAGGTACACAAGGGAGGGGGCACTCTGGGCAGAGGGCACAAGTTGTGCGGGACAGGAAGGCCAGCAGCGTGGGAACTGCTCACTCCCAATGGTCTCCCCGAAGGAACACTGGACAGAGGTAAGGAGGGGAGGCTGGGAGAGTGGGACCTTTTGGGGAGGGGGGCGCTTAGGGGCCAAGACAGAGGCTAGGAATGGTCTGGAAGGCTGGGGGAGCTGAGGGAGGGTGTTAAGCTCTGTGACCAGGTAGTCAGATGGTGGGTGAGAAGATTTCTGGGAGGGCAGGAGCAGTGGTGTGGAGGGTGGGAACTGCAGTAGGGAGGCTGTGAAGTTGTCCTCAAGCCAGACCAGGAGGGTCTGCAGGAAGGAGGTGGCCATGGGGCCAGAGAAGAGGCCAGTCTGAGAGGTGTGTGGGCAAGAAGAGCAAAGACAAAGTGCCGCTGGCGACCCAGGGCTGGGCCAGTTTCCTGGGGGCAGTTTGTTTCAAAGATTGTATTTATTTACTTTTTTTAGAGAGAGGGGAAGGGAAGGAGAAAGGGAGAGAAACATCCATGCGTGAGAGATCGGTCACCTCACTCAGGCCCCCAACTGGGGACCTGGCCTGCAACCCAGGCACGTGCCCTGCCTGGGAATCAAATCGGCGAGTTTTTGGTTTGCAGGCCAGTGCTCAGTCCACTGAGCCACACCAGCCAGGGCTCAATGTTTGTTTTTTTAATAATGTAAATTGCTAAACTGAGGTTGAGACCAAGGCCCGTTCCCTGTTGAATGGTAAATCAGGTGCCCGTAAGTCTTCCTCATCCACGTGATAGAAAGGGCAGGGTAGGCCACCCTCTAGGGACAGTGAGTGGGACTTCAGAGGTCCCTAGCCCCAAGGCTATAACCACATCCTCCTTTTTAAGGCTGACCAGAGGAGGAGCCTGGACAGCCCAGGTAGAGCCCAGGCAGGCCAGAGGCCACCAGTGGCAAGCCTGGAGCCCCTCACCTGCCCCAGTCTCCACAGTGCAGCAATGTGGAGGGTGAGGGAGGCCCACAGGGACTCCAGGAACCTGAGGGAGACAGATTTCACTCTGAGCCACCCAGAAAAACCATCAGCTCTAAAGTGGACCTCAGGCATCAAGTCACTGAACACTTCCCAGGCCTCTGGTCCATTCCCCACCCCCTGAGTCAGTCATCTGCCAACTGTTTTCTGCTTTGGAGGGGTAGCAGCTGTGGGGTTTTGCATGAAGGGAAGAGGAGGGGAGGGGAGGAACTGTGTTGGAGCCGGGAGAGTCGCTCTGGCGAAATGAAGAACTGGGTCTGGGGCACTGGGGTCTCTTCCCTTTCTTCCTCTAAAGCAGTGATTTCCAACTTTTTTCATCCCATGGCACACATAAACTAATTACTAGAATTCTGAGGCACAACAAACAAATAGTTTTTGCTGATCTGAAAAAATAGGTATACTTCTGATTCATTGACACTGGCTGGCCATTACTGTGTTGACCACTGCCATGTTTTTATCCGACCCTCTAAGGGAAAAGAGGTTGGTGCCCTGACTACACAGCCAGGTGCTGCATGCTTTCAGCATCCTTGTGGTGCGCCTGCTGAAAGGCACTGCTCTACGGAGCAACCACTGGTTCACTCAGCACACGGGCTTACTAAGTGCTGGCCCTGCACCAGCTATGAACCGGGGGCTCAGTGTGTGGAGGTGTTTGAGAAAGAATGGATGGCTCCATTTACAAAGCCTGTGGTGTGTGGGTCACAGGGCTCCTTGGGGTCTCAGTTTTCTCCTCTGTAAAACTGACCTATCCCAGGCTTTCCCAAGCCCACAGGGGTCCGAGAGCACGCAAGGCCCTCTGCTATTGTGATGAATTGCAGCATGGGGGTCTGCAGGGGAGGGCTGCAGTGTAAACACAAGACAGCAACGGTGAACAGTCCATGCTGGTGAGGACTGCATAACCTGAAGCAGCTTACCTTCCACATTAAAAGGATTCTGAGCCCAGGCACCTGCTCTCAGTCCATGTGTGTGAGGTGTATATGCGTGGAGAGGCTGGCCCAGAGCATGCTGGGAGCAGGAAGCTTGTCTGGTATAAAATTCCACCAGCTGCACTCCATCTGCAAAGAGCTCCCTCGCTCTTGGGAAGAGGGTTGTCACTTTGGCCTCTGGGCTGTGGACAGTCATTTCTTAGTGCTCTGCTTCATATCCTCAGGACCATGGGCTCTGGGGGTTATTTGAACCAGGCACATACCTGCATGGGGAGCTCAAATGAACTGGAATATTTGGAAAAACAGCCCATAATATAAACCATTAAAACAAAGGGTTATATTACAAGGGAGAATGCAAACTCTGCAGCATGGGTGGCAAACACAAGGCCCGCGGGTGGAATCTGGCCCTCCACCTTGTTTTATCCTGCCGGACACCTTGTTTCTACCCAGCAGCAGCACCGAGCTCCTTGCCCCTAGTTAAGGAGTAGTTACATTTATATCGTCCTAAAATCACATTCAGCCCTTTGAAGGCAACTGTGAGGCTTATGTGGCCCCCAGTGAAAATGAGTTTGGTTAACCCAGGACAGTCTAACACGAGACATTTTGCCCTTGCAGTCAGCTGACCTGCCACCCTTTCCCCAGAAACCACCCCTCTCTCTTCTGTCACTCCTTGCACAGGGGTGTGGAGAGGGGTAGGTGCCGGGTGTGAGGAGGCGGGCGGGGCTCTGCGAGATGAGGCAAGAACAATCACATCACACTTATGTTGACCTTCCCCCAACTCTTCCTCCCCAGGCATCAACCCACTCACTATTCAAGGTCTGCACAGACACCAACCTGCTTCATAACCACTGTACAAACCATTCCCCGCTCCTGTGTGCACTTGGCACACCAATCTCCCTTCCTTTGAGGCCCAGGTATATAATAGCAGGCTCGTCCAGGAAGCCTTCCCAGATTTACTCAGCCCTCAGGGGACTCTTCCTGTCATACTCATCCTCCCATTAATGGTGTTGAGTTGTGTCCCTCCAAAAGACACATGAAGTCCTAACCCCTGTACTTGTGAATGTGTCTCTCTTTTGGAAATAGGGTCCATGCCCTGGTAATGAAAATGAGGTCAGACTGGATTAAGATGGCCCTAATTCTTACAAGGAGAGAAATTTGGACAGACACACAAGAGAGAAGGCCACGTGAAGAACAGGCAGAGGTTGGAGTTATGCTGTCGCAAACCAAGGAACACCAAGCATTGCTGGGAGCCACCAGGAGCCAGGAAGAGGCAAGGAAGTGCCCTCCACCCCCTTGACTTCAGACTTCTAGAACTGTGGGACCCTGGACTTCCAAAACTGTGACAGAATAAACTTCTGTTTCTTAAAGCCATTGGTTTGCTGTACTTTGTTACGGCAGCCCTAGGAAAGAACGCACTTGGAAAGTTACCTGCCCAACCAGCCTGGGTCCTTCTCTGTGCCAGCCTCTTCAGCTCTTGCCCGTCTTGTGCCATCACTTAATTCTAACACGGAGCTTCTGCCGACACAACTGTTTGATCTCACCAAACAGATAACTCCAGTTCTCTCTAGGCTTTGGTCCTACTCTGTAGCCACCGGAGGCGTGGCTGGCTGACAGCCCTCGTTGCATTCCCCTCCCCCTGAGCTCATGTCAGCAGTGGGGTGTTTTGCACTCTCCCGAGCTGAGTTAGAATTTCCTTCCCATCACTTAGTAGCTGCCCCGCCTATGTTAGTCCCAGTTCCCAGCCTGCAGTTTCTTCTTCTGTAAAATGGGAGTTGGAAAAGGCCAGCCATAGCTTACCTCCCATGTGGGATCTCTGTGGGCCAGAAAGCCCAATGCAGATGCAAGGGGTAATTGGAAAGTTCTGGAGAAAACGAGGTGATGGAGGCGGGGATTTGTCCTCTCTGTGGTCCCAACCCTCCCTGTACTCTGATTGCCCAGCAGGTGGCGCTCCTCCAAAAATGCCTGGAAACCTTGGCCTTCGTGTTTTTCAGGGGATTCCAACCTCAACTGCCGTTATTCCTAATCTCAGATGGTGCCTTGGTGATTTCACTTAGTACTTCATTTTCCTCAGAAGAGGAACTCCGAATATTCTATGTTCCAACGGTACTAATCTGATCACAATGCTCCTCCACTTAAAACCCTCAATTTGCTCCCAATTTCCCATGTGGATGAAGTCTAGTCTCCTTAGCAGGACACGTAAAGCCGATGTTGATCTGCCCATCTGCACTGCCAGCCCCATCTTCAGAGAATCTCCATGTGCTGCTGATCCCCCAGCAAACAGACCCTCTCCCCAGTGGATTGTGAATGCCTTTACCTCTCCTTCAGCAACAGAAATAACAATGTAGCCACTCACCTGACGCAGAGGGGCAGGGGGATCATTTTATGTAAAGTAACCTCATAGTGAGGCCCTGTTCTGCCCAGCTGTCAAATAAGGGAACTGAGACTCGGAGGTTAACAACAGCCCAGGAGCAATTAGCACGTGACAGCCATGGTTCGGCCGTCTCTCTTGTCTGGTAACCTGGCTGGTCTCCCTCTTCTTTCAAAGCGCAGTGTAAGATTTCTTTTCTGGAGCCCCACCCTGACATCCTCAGTTCACCTGGGCTTGCTGTAGCCACCGCGGGCGAGGTGCCTCTGGGCTGCATGAGCAAAGGCCAACAGCTACGTCACCAAGCAGCCACTGCAGCCTCAGCCCCCTCTCCCTCTCAAGACTGCAGCTGCTTGACGGCAGGAATCTGCAGTCAAGTCCTGAGCCAGGCACGTGATGGGAGTCCAGGGTGAAACGGAGCTTTGGAACAGCCGGTGGAATAAAACAGCAAGAAGGGGACTTTCCCAGGATATAAGTTCAGGAAGATTCTAGGCTCAGTTCATGTTAGCCCTTCCCAATGTCTCCTGGCTAATTTCCTTGGGACACAAAGTGTCCAACCTTTGAAGTTTGACATTTCGGACCCCTTACCAAGTGCCGTGCAGCTGGCTGTCCTGACTTTCCCGAGTGCTATTTCATTTGAGGCAATGCAGTGCGGAGGTCCTAAGTTTTAGTCTCAGTCCTGGTTCAGTCACTTGCTGTGACCTTGGACAGGTTACATAACCTCTTCGAGCTTTTGTGTTCTAATCTGCAAAATGGGATGACACTGCCTACCTCATAGCGTTGACCTGGGGAGACGCGGGTGCTCTAACACCTTGTAAGATGGTATCATGGTGGCTTTTTTTAATAGGTTGGGAAATGAAGACAAGAGAAGGGGGGACCTTCCCAGAGTAGACAGAACCAAGAATATCTGGGGGGAGGGGGGGGCCTGAAGCCATCACGGCCAACCCTAGGTCCTGAGCTGCCTCCATTGCCCCATGAGGTGTGGTCACGAGACCTGCCACTGCATCTCCCATTTCCTGGGAATCCCCAAAATCCCCCAGAATGGACCTCCACGAGGTAAGTCCTCAGCAGGTACCAGCTTTGGCCCTGAGTGGCCCTCACAGGTTCCAGTGGCTAATCCCCTATTCCCATAATGGGAAGAAACTTGTAGGGCTGGCTGTACCCCTAAGGTTTCAACCATTTTATTTTTCTTAATTAAAAAAAAAGTTTGATTTGAGAGAGAGAGGAGGGGAGAGGGAAACATCAATTGGTTGTCTCCCATATGCACAGAGACCAGGGACTGAGCCCACAGCCTTTTAGTGTGTGGCATGATGCTCAAACCAAGCCACATGTGCCAGGTGGCTTCGGCCGCTTTAAAACGCCTCAGTCTCATCCACACATCTGGTGCCATTTTGTGCACATGCTAGGCTTGGCTTCCTCTGGGAAAGAGTGGGGGGGTCCCTGTTTGTAAACAACATTCTTGGGGAGCATGAAGGGGGCAGTGCAGAAATGGAGGCGGAATGGGGAGACCAGACCAGGGCTAGACTGTGGAACAGCTTCCTCTAACGTGTCATTCCACCCTCGGAGTACCTGCGGCCCCTGCAGCCCCATTTTCCAGCACTTATTTCAGGGGGCTGAACTGAAATAGGGGTGTCTGCAACCAATAGAAAAGGCCTCTCTGCAGCAGGCTCACCAGGGTGCACCCGTGGCCACAGGATGCCTCCAGCTGGGTGGGAAGGCAAGGCCGGGCCAGTAGGTGGCAGTGCCCTCACAGGGCCCAGGTAAGGACAAAGGCCAGGTGCCAGAGACAAGGAGAAAGCCCCCGCTTGTGAAGTCCCAGGCTCACTCGTGCAGCTCTGCCGAGGAGGTGCCTCCCCAGGAGGCCTCCGCCCTCAGACTCAAACAGGCAGGCGTTCTTCCTCTGTCCCCGCCTCACCAGAAACAACCAACCCCTCGCACAGTGTCGCCGGGCCCCCGACACTCCCAGGAGCAGGTCTTGTCTCAGATTTGTATCCCCGGTGCTAGCACAGCGTTTAAAAATCGCTGGGAGTCGGAAAGAGGTGCTGTACAAGCTCGAAGGAGGCATGTTCTTCAGGATTTGGAGGCAGACAGAAATGCACTACAGCTGAACCAACTGAGGCTGGGTGTGAGCAGTGGCCTGAAGAAGCCAGTTTCTGCTCACAACGCTTCCTTAGCACGTGCACAGTCTCAGCGCGTCCGAGAAGGAAACTGCGTGGTTTCACTCTAAGTGCGGTGGCTGCGGGGGGCGCAGTGGTGCGGAAGCGAAACCTCCTCACCGGGAACAGCCAGGGACAGGTGGTCACCTGGGGCCCTATCTAGCCTGAGACTGTCAGAGGGACTGTTTCGTGGGTCCTCTCTATGCATCAAGACACCTGTTCGCCCCGTCCCTGCACTGAGAGGCCGGAGGAGATAGGAATATAGATTTTAATTCTTGTGCTGTTGCTGTTAATGAGTGCAATTAATCCATCCTTTGTGGATTCTGATGCCACAGTGTGAGTGAGGGTCCACACAGAAACGCTCTGGGGCTCGTGGGACGAGGGGCGGCAGGAGGGGAAACAGTGAGTGCAGTGTGGGCTGTGAGGCTAAGCCTTCCCCCGCGTCACAGGCCCACCGAGGACCCTGGGGAGGTCCAAGGCTGACCACAGCCTCCCTTCCAGTTCAGCTGCCTCTAGCTCTGAGGTCAATTCTTGCTGAATAGATGAGGTCCAAGGCAGGCTCACAGCTGACTACCAGATGGAGAAGGGATATACACCAAGGGAGCACAGGGGCATCTGGGAAGCCGCAGCCCCTCTCCATTTTCCTAAGAAACCCTCAAACTGGCTGAGCCCTGGGGGGAGGACAGCAGCTCATCCTCTGAATCAGAGCTATGCTGGAGACGGAGAGATGGGCCTTATGGGTAGTCCTGCACATTGCTCTGAGTAGTAAGTGAGGACTCTCCCCAGAGGTCTGCTGAGCTCCAACCCAGGGCTGGCGGTCATCGGGACTCCTTACAGTTTCCTAGGATTGGTAGGGTTAGGAGCTGGAAAGAGGTCACTTCAGCCCCAGAGCCTGGCCCCAATGGCTGCTGACAGGAGCTGGCATCTGGGAGTAGCCCAGACTGTCTGGACAACACCATTCTTGTCGTCAGGAGTTGGGTGACTGGGCCCAGGGCAAAGGCACTGGGCCGGGTACAGCTAGGAGTCCGAGACACACAGGGCTTCCACCGCGTCGCTCAGACCCTGGTTGACGCCCCCCACAGCCAGGAGGCAGTTCTTGACCACGATGCTGGAGCAGGCGCAGCGAGGTGTGGGCATGGCCGGGAGCACCTCCCACTTGTTCTTCCCTGGGTGGAATGCCTCCGCGGTCTCCAGGACAGTGGGTTGGTTCCCTGAAAGGGAACCGGAACTTACAAAGGAGTCCAGCCACCAATCCATGCCCTGCACTCACCGCACCTGCTTTGCCCGCACCTGCAGAAGCCACGCTGGCTCCTCCCTGCCCAGGGCAGGTGGCTTTGGTTGAACAGCCGCATTGCCCCTCCCACCTTCATCTTCTCACCTCTTCACGAGTGCGCTCTCTTTCCCCAACCCCCAGCTTTCACCAGAAGTTTCTGGACACTATTGCCTCCCTCCTGCCTTGTACTCAAAACCAGCGCACGTGGTCTAGCTCACATCGTGCCCCTTTCACGGGCTGGTGAGGTGGAGTCCGCCCAGAAGAATGTCTGGAGGCCCGCTGCCCGCACCTCTTTCCCTGTCCATGTCGGGGTTCTGCATCCAAACTACCACTGACCCCTGGAAGGGTAACACAGCGCAAGTCCTGGATTCCTCCTAACACATTTGATCGAATTGCTTTCCTATTCCCTGACAGAGCTGGGTATCCTAGGGGAAAAGATGGTCAGAGAAATGACCAAGGCCAGTCCCTGCCACAGGTCTGTCTCTGTCATTGCTGGCTGGGGCCCCTGTGAAACACAGTCATCAGTATGTTGCTTATGCTCTCTGGGCCTCAGTGTCCCCTGTGAGGGCAGAAAGACTACTCTGGGGCCCATACATGGACATGTGACATCCAGGCTAGGAGAAAGGGAATGCTTTGAATTCTTTGGAATAAAGCGTTAGGCAGATAGTGTGCAAGGGGCCAGCACCTGCTCCTGCTTGAGCAGAGGGTCCACGGAGCACCAGGACCACAGTACCAGCCCGGAAGCTCCATCCTTACCCAGGCCTCCGGCCACTATGACCCGTCCACTCAGTGAGCCAGCCACAAAGTCTGCACGCTGCTTCCTGAGGAAGAGGGAGCGCTCCATCTTCAACCAGCCCCCTACAGGCACGGACGACAGCAGGATACAGAGAGAATCAGATGCTCCCCTAACACCCCCAGGACACACTGAGCCCCAAACAGCTGTCCCCCTCGGCAGAGTCCCCACTCCATCTGCCCTTCATGCTCAGGATGTACACAAGGTCCTGCTGTTTGCACAGCACCCTCTGTGGCTTCCACCCTCTCCCACGTTTGCTGCAGTCTTAGAACTACAGTCCCCACAACAAATGACTTGTTCCTCCTCTGTTCTCGCAGCTCGAAGCTGGAGAAAGTCTAACTAGAGGTAGTGAGCACAGGGGGCAGGATCCTTCTGTTTCCCCATGAATGAAAGCAGGGGAGCCCTCCCTCACCTGGCCTGCCTGGTTGTTGTAAGAAGAGACAGGTGGAAAAAGCCTTGACAAAAACTACCAACCCCCCAAAGGGAGCCCTGTACAGATGAAAGGATTTGGTCCCAAGAGTATCCCTGGATGGAGAGGGGTGTTTAGGCTTCTGAAAGGCTCACCCAGCTGGGTAAGTGGCTGTGTGGGGCTGGACGTGATAGACGTATGGTAGAGGAGGCAGCCAGAGGCAGGTGGAGCCCAGCTCACCTTGTTCCATGTCAAACACGTCCATGGTCCGGAGGAACTTGGGCTGCCGGTACAGCCGGCCCTGCCGCAGGCCTCCCAGGCTGTACAGGCGGTCGTCCAGGGTCACAAAGCTGGAGAAGGCCCGTTTACAGGGCATGCTGGGGAACTTGGTCCAGGAGCGAGTCTCAGTGTCAAAGACCTCAAAGGCGTTGACTGCATACTTGGACTGTCGTCCCCCTGGAGAGCAGAGCAGCGTGGGGCTTGGGCAGAAGAGCAAGCCCGAGCACAGGGACTGGGCTTCCCTTCTGACTGTTACTGATTCCACAGAAGCTCCCTGAGGGATGGGGCCACAGGCTCACCTTCCAGTGCCAAGGCATCACACACAGGCATCACTTCCCACGGGAAACGATTCAGGGGAGGGAAGGAGGGACTGATGTGGGACAGACAACCTGTCCTTACCCAGCACATAGATCTTGGAACCTCGAAGGAATGAGGTGGCAGCATATCTCGGGGTGGGCATGGGTGCTAGCGACACCCACATGTCCTTGAGCATGTCATAGTGTTGAAGGTGGTTGTGCGGACGGAGGTCCAGGCCCATCCCACCTGCCGCATACACTCGGTAATCTAAGGAGAAAGGTCACATGTAACCCCTGGCTCAGCTCACGGACACCATGAGACAGGCCCATCAGTACGCGCCTCCTACCACCAGCACTGAAGCCAGGTCGGGTTCCCAACCACCGCTCTGCCAGAGTGAGCCATATACACGTCAGCGAGGTTGGGGCAACATTTCAGGCCCCTGCCGTAGTGGAGCCTGGGTCTTCTTGACACCATGTCAGGCCTGCACGCCTAAGCCCTCCTTGGTGTCCAGCCCTTAGCTAAGCCCAAAACACTAAGCCTCACACAGGAGCAAACTGCGGTGGAGTCTAAACCCGGACAAGCCTTTGCAGGCCTTGGTCCCTCCATTCTCCTCCTTCCCAGGCAGCCAGACAGGATGCGAAAGAGGAGGGGCATTGCTTTTACACCCCCCCTCGAAGTGGCATGGCCCAGGTACTCCGACTGGAACTTTGTAGACCTAGCAGGAGCCCTTGGAAATGAGGTCAGCCCTGCTGTCATTGGCCTTGTGGGACACTGGACTGGTGGTGGTTCCTTTGCTTTGTGCCGTCTCCATGGGGGAGTGCCATCCTCCTTCACAGGCTGGAAAGCCTGTGGGCTCCAGGAGGCACCTGCACTAAATGGGGAAGGGAAAGGCTACTGAGGGCGAGGCTTGGAGGAGAGAAAACTGGCCCCTTCAAGAAACCTTGCCTAGGCAGTGAGCTATGCACTCTGAGCAGAGCAGCTGTCCCTCATGTTCTACTGCTGTTGGCTGCGGGTGGCTTTTCAAGGACAGGCAAGGCATCGAGGCGTCCCGGGCCTCACCCCAGTCCCTCCCGCAGTCTATCAGGGACACGGCCCCCCCACAGGGCTCTCTCTGTCCCCGGGACCCACTCCCACCTCCCAGCGGCCAGCCCTCACCACTCTGACTCTGAGGGGCTTTTGTTCTTCAAGAGCAGTTAAGGAATGAATACTGCTTCCTTCTACTTTCCAATCTCACTGAAAAAAAGAAAAGAAAGAAAAAAATCTCGCCCCTCGCTTGAGGCTGTGCGATGGGACCTGCTAATAATCTTACTTTATACAAGCCCCAGCCCTCCCCGCCCATGTCCCTGAAGCACCCTTCCAGCAGGGAACCCTCCAGGCCCCTCCACTCATCCTTTCGTGTGCACCTGGGTGTCCCTGAACTTGGTCAAGGCTGGACAAGGGCACCGGCACTGTGCTTGCCATGACACCTGCCTCACTCTAGTCACATGTCACTGAAATAATCTGTTTTTTCCAATAGGTTGCGGGCCATTGAGCGTTGGTTATGACCTGGCATCTGGTACAATGCCTGCCATGCTGGCACAGACAGGCTTATTAAAGTAACTGATGAGCCCATTCAGTGCCACAGTTAGGGGCTTAGACTCAGTCATCGCTTACTGTGCAACCACGGGCAAGCTTTCAACTTCTCTGGGCCTCCCATTGCTTCTCTCTAAATTAGGACCATAATCTCACCTCATCAGACAGGTTGTAGGGATCAAAGAGGTTAATATATATAAAACACCTATGGTAAGGACTCTGTAAATGTCAGTTCTTAATCCCTCAGCACCATTCACTGAGACTTGGGGACAAAGGAGTACTCTCCCCCTGTTTCCCCAGGGGCCTTCACACCTTCCACCCTTCTTACTAGGAGTTAGTGGAGGCTGCACTGGCCACTCTGCCCTGAAGGACTCTGGGCTAGAGCTTCTCTCTGGTCCCCTTGCTTGGTCAGACCCGGTCTCCTGAAGGCAGAGACCAGGCCTTCTGCCTCTTTTCCTCCTCCCTGGAACCTGGACCTGTGCCAGGGACAGAACAGGCGCTATATTGGCTCCTGCTCTATAGCAGACCCCAGCGGGCAGCGGGATGATCTCACAAGAGAGGGAGGGAAGGTTGAATCCCATTAAGCTTGTCTGGATTTGGGGTCTCCTAATTCCTACTGGACCACTTCCCATAAAACCCTCTGTGTTTTAGCAAAAGAACTTTTGGAACCCTGTCTACGCTTTGGGCCACTCCAGGCCAGAAGAGAAGGAAAGTAGGGGCTTGGAGAAAGTACAGTGAGAATCATAAAACCACATGGTCAGCACACGCCGGCCCTGAGAACTCAGGATGGGCAGGGTGCCTTATCAGTATCTCAGATTAGGAGACAGAGGGAGAGCTTGAGGGTGGGGAGAGGGCCCTGGAATCAGGTCCCAAAGCCCCCTCAGTGGGGCCTGGTGATGGGGCAATGTGGTAGGAACATCCCCAGGACCCCAAATATATGTCTGCAGAGGTGGCAGGTGCAAGGCAGCTTCAGGAGATGGGGTGTTGTGAGTGGTAGGCTCCATCATTCTGCTGAGTGAGGGGTCCACAGAGCCACTGCACTGACCTCCAGCTCTCCCCTCTGGCCCAGCCTGCCCAATTTGTCAGGGGGAGCCTGGTGAAGTGGAGATCTGGCATCATATGGAATTACTAGACACTTCGCTTGATGAGACTCAGTTTTCTCATCAGTAAAATAAGGCCTCTGGGTGTCTACTTTTAGTGTCTATTTTAAGGATCAAATGTGATAGTGGGTCCAGACTCAGCGCTGGCTCCTATCCCTTTCCCAGTGGTCTCCCCACTCCCTTCTCTCCGCCCACCCTCAGCCCTTGCCCCACTTGCCTTTGGCTGTGACAGAGATGCCCATGGCGGCCTCGCGCAGCACGCTCCTCTTCTTCCACTTGCCCTCATCGATGTTGTACATCTCCACAACCTTCACGGGCAGCTGATTAATGCCCACACCCCCAATCACCATGATCCTTTTCCCCAGAGCAGTGATGGCCACCCCAGCCCGGGCTGTGGGCAGCGGGGGCAGGGCGGTCCACTGGTCAGCCTCCGGCGAGTAGACCTCAAAGCAGTCCCTGGGGACACCATTGTCATCACATCCCCCGATGGCATAGACCTGCCCCCCAGTCTCCAGCAGGGAGCAGTACACCCTGCGGCTGGGCAGTGGCGCCAGGCGCTTCCACTGGAAGTCCTTGACGTTGGGCACCTCCATGGCAGCCCCGGGGGCCCTTCCCGCCGCGCCCCCGCACCGCAGAGAGCCAGGGCCAGGACAAAGGTGCAAGCCACGGGGTGTGGGGGTAAGAAGACGCCGGCTACTCCCTGTCCCCTCTCGCCGCCTCCATCCCACTCCCGTGGTCCAGCAAGGGCCCCGACGCCGGCCAGCTCTTCACGGTCTTTCAAGGCTCAGCAGTCCCGTGGCGTCCACGCTGGGCCCTGAGGGAGAAACGCGGCGAGTCAAGGGCGGTTGTGCCACGCACCCTCGCCTCCTAGCACGCGCGGCGGGGCGGCGGGGCGGGCTCCCAGCCCCCGGCCAACTTTAAAGGAAGGACTCCGCGGCCAAGGGCGCCACCCCGCGGTTGCATCACGTCCTGAAACGCTTTGTCCTCCACCCCTACCAGACTGCTCATTGGAAACCTGCGGGGGCGCGTGGAGCGCGGGGTACGTGGGGCGTGCTGGGTGGGGCAGGGGCTTTCTCGGTTCCGAGCTCTTGGCTTCGCCCAGCTAAGCAAGGAGTTAACACCTTTGGGCGTCCACACCTCCCACCTCTACCTGTCTCCCCCTCCCAGCAGTCTCCCGTCCCCGCCCCCATGCCACTTACCCAGCCTGGCGGAGCAGCGTGGCGCGAGGCGCAGACAGCGCATCACCCCAGAGCCGGGAACTCCAGCCCAGCGGCGCGGGGAGCAAGGGACAGGCGCTCTATCCTTCCCCAGTCCACACCCCGCTGTCAGATACGCAGAGGAAGAGAATAAGCGAACAGCAGGAAGGAGAAGAGGGGCTGCCGCGGGGAAGGAGGCCGGCTACCCGGCTCCACGCATCCCCACCCGCAGCCGCCGCCACACCTGTGCAGGAGTCCGCGTGCGCCCCGCGGTGGAGCAGCTGTGACCTCTTTACATAAGCCCTGGAGGCTCTGGGCCTGCGGGGGAGGGACGGGGCTGGATGGAGCTGCTCACCTTGCCTACAGGGTCAGGGATATCTGGGCATTAAGTACCCAGATGACCGGGCCAGACTCCCTCTGGGGTGGGGGAGGGAGGTTTGTGAGTGTTTGTTTTGGATGAGGAGGCGGAGAGAGTCCAATTACCCAGATTATCTACAGTACACAGACTCAGCTCCTGGCAGGCTGGCTCCACAGTCAGCTTTGCTTAGGGGGAGCTATTATCAAATGGTTTAATCTAATAGAATCAAGGGATGTGGGCGTGATCTACGCAGACCTGACCCAGGTGCATCTGAACAACGTAAGCACCAGCCAGCGCATGTATGTATACTTAACACGTCACCTCCTCCCACCCGACAGACGGACATGTCCACGGAGAAACTGACAAATGCACGGATATGTGGACACACAGCCAGAGACACCAACACAGACACACTCATGGGCTGTCCCTCTCTCACCCCCTTCTTCAAACACTTCAGGAAGGGGAAACCTAGTTATCCAACCGTGGCCCTCAGCACCAACCCACAGGGCTTGCCAAATAACTCTTTGAAGCCCCTCCCTAATAGCCTTTTCAGGACAGTAGTCCGCAGTGACAAAGCTGCCCATGACTCCTGCAGCCACCTGGTCAGATGGACTGCAAGTCCTGTGGAGTCCTTGTCCTACTTGACCATAGCCAAGTCTTGAGACGTTCAGGGTTGGGAATCTGAGACACCTAGGTTTGAATTCTGGCTCTGAAGTTATTTAACGTCTCTGAGCCCCAGTTTTCTTCTATTATTTTAATTAACCTTTTTATTTCAAGATGAATTGTAGATTCACATGCAGTTGTAAGAAATAACACTGTTTACTCAGTTTCCCTTGATGGTAATATCTTGCAAAACTTAACAGGCGGTATCACAACCAGGATATGGAAATTGATCTGTGAAGATACAGGGCATTTCCATCACCACAAGGATTCTGCATGTTGCCCTTTTATAGCCACACCCCCTTTTCGGCCCCTTTCTCCTCAACCCCTGGCAAATACTAATCTGTTCTCCATTTCCATAGTTTTGTCATTTCAAAAATGTTATATAAGTAGAATCGTACAGTATGTGTAACCTTTTGGGTTTGGCTTCTCCTCCCCCAGCAGAATTCTGTGGAGATTCGTTCAGGTTGTGGCCTGGACCGATAGGTCATTCCGTTTTATTTCTGAGTAGCATTCCATGGTATAGATATTCTCTGTAGATTTTTGCGAAGATTAAACAAGATTTTATTTGCGAAGTGTTCAGTGTAACTTTTGAGATAAAGCAAAGGTCTGGTGCATCACTATTAACTGAGAACAAACACAGACATTTCGCCCCTTACGTAGAAATGAGTTCCTGTGCGAGACCGTCCCAGCTCACAACAGGCCCGCTGCAGTGTCTTGAGCCCTTAGCTTAGAAAGTCCGCTGTTTTCAGTTTGAATGCTGTGTACTTACAGAGTCAGCAGCTCTAGGACCTTCACGGAGGAGTGTTGTGTTCTATTTTCTCTATTCATTAAGAACTCATCAATTCCAAAAGAATGTGTTCTGAATTAATGAAGTTTCACAGGAAACATTTCTCTTTTTCCTAGGGATCACAATCTGCTCAGAGGAATAGAGAACAAACCCTCAACCCTCAATTTGAACTGTGTTCACAAAATCAGGCAGATTTACAGTCATAGACCTTCCTCAAAGAAGCTGGTTTCGGTCCTTCTTCAGCCTTTCTTGCCCACTGAGCCTCCTACCAGAGCAGTGAGCCGAGGCTTCCTGTGCCCCCTGCCCTCCCCGCTGGGGCAGCTTTATAAGCAGCTATACAGAGTTCCGTACTGCTTTATGTTTGCATAGCTCATTGAGTTAAACTAAGCCCTTGCACGTCCTATTCTCCTAATCTTTTTTTTTTCAATCCTCACCCGAAGGTATATCCATTGATTTTGGATGGTCCTGACCAGGAATCAAATCCATGACCTTTTGGTTTACGGGATGATGCTCTAACCAACTGAGCCACACCAGCCAGAGCCATTTTCTCATAATCTTAAAACAATCCTGAGAAAGGTCACAAGGGCAGGTGTCAGTATCTGCTTTTTACAGAGGAGGGGCTGAGACTTAGTGAAATGAATACCTGACTTCTGAGCTGTTCAGGGTGGGTCTAGTTTGTGACTTCCACATCCAGCGCTCTTCCACTTGATCACAATGAAATCCCAAATGAAAGGATTGTACATTATTAAGGACACCAAGCTTCCTGGCTCTCACCTGGCTTTTTGTCCAATTACAGTGAAGGAAGGAGCCCAGATCCCAAAGTGTTCCTGTCCCACACTGTTTGTGCTGGGCAGCATAGCTTTTGGAAGAGGACTGGAATCCTGCCCCAGAATAGTCCCATTTCCAACCTAATGCTCATGTCTCACAGGCACCGTCCTCCATGAGGACCATGGGACGTAGGGGCTCAGACCTTTGGGAAATACTGAGAACAGGATGCCTTCCGGACTGTGGCCTAATTGCTTGTTCTGGAAGTCCTGGCTTCTCTTCATCTTCCCCACTCCTTCCCCCAAGGCTCTTCCTCCCGCCAGGTGACATCCTTTAGTCTTTGCAGTAAGTGCACTTTGAGGGAGCTTGTAACCTAGCAACCACCACTTAAGATTCCCTGCGTCACCTGTAGTTTCCATGCCTGGGCTGCATGTAACAAGCTCAGGCTTCAAGGAGTGCCAAGCAGAGGTGGGGGTCCAGTGACCCACCACGCCATTCTACTGTGTAACCACCTTTCCTGTGAGGAATTTCTTGTCAACCCAAATTCTTTCTGCCCTAAGACCTTGCATTGCATCAGGCCTGGGCTTCTCTTCTCTAAAAAAAGTGTTTGACTTTTTGCTTGGGTTACAAGGTGGTATTGGGAGGGTAGGAAAATGAGGAAGGAAAGAAAGTTTGTGAGTCTCTAAAGATAAAGCCTTTGGTACCCCGGAGTCTTTATTATTATGTTGCTGATGCATCAGTTAAACTTTTGAGGGGTGCTCAGCCCCAGAAAAAGTCATAGCTGGGGTTTAGTCAGGTCTACTTTACATGCAATAAAATGCACAAATTAACTCATTGAGCTTATTAGGTACTCAGCAAGGGCCTAACCTCACTGAACCCGTAGATTTTGGGGAAGCTGAGGCTGCTGGTGGGAGGGCAGTCTCTACTAAACTGCCATCCTGGTGCGGACACCACCAGAACACACTCAGAGCGGGGCGTGCTGGCTGGCGGACCCACTTGGAGCTCCCAACACCGGGATCCCCTCCTGTCCTTAGTTCTCTTTCTGCAGTGCCTCACAGATCACAGGTAGTAGGGAAGTGTGCACACTCTGGAATCAGAGAGGCTGGGCCTGAAACCTGGTGTGGCCGCCCCCTAGCTGTGTGACTGTGAATAAGCCCCTGAGCCTCTGAATCTGAGGTCCTCCTCTGCAAAAAGGGAAGAAGGACACCTGCTTTCTGGAGTCACGGGAGGAATGAGATGCCAGGTATAATCCCTGGGCAAGTACTAAGTACTCTATCAAGATCTTTCCTCCGTGTGATGACAAGTTTTCGAACCTCTGACCATCTGTGACTTCAGGCCAGTGTGCCCAAACAGCAGGTGTCAATTTCACAGGACAGACACCTTACTGAGCACCCTCCCTGGCGGCAGTCATTTCTGGGTCTCCGTGTTGGAGAGAATATCTTTTGTCCTGGAGAGGAAAAAATCTTTTCCTCTGCAGCCTAATGCCACTCTAATCTAGAAAAGAGCTGATGACCTGCTTACCCCTCACCAGGAGCTCGGGGCTGTATTCTGGGTGGGCAGTGAGAAGACTCACCCAGTGGGACGCAGGCTGCCTGCAGATCAAGGGAAGGGGAAAGACCCCCAACATGGGGGAGAGTCTCATCGGGGGCCCCCTCTCGCCCCATCCTAACCTCAGGCCAGAGGAAGGATTTAGGGCTCAAGGAGACTTGGTCGGAGAGGGTGGGACACAGATACCAGCAGTCGGAACCATAATCTGCCCCTGCCCACAGGGCACCGGGGTGAGATACTCACGTGGGGTCCTGCAAAATGGCCTCAGACCTGTGGTTTCCTCTGCTGGCCACACAGCCCGGATTAGAGTTCAGTTGCCATGTTTCTTCAACTACCTGCTCTGCCCCCTCCTCCTCCAGAGCCTAACTTTGTGCCTGCAGCCCGGAGGAAAGCATCTGTCCACTTGTGAGTGACCTCCTGCCTGTTTAGGTGAAATTGGGACACTGGAAAGTGGATCTCGGGGCAGGGGGGGTAGCGGGGGGGATGGGGGGGTTGTCTTGGTTTTCAGATCCCAGGGTTGCATGGCTTAGGGAGAAAACAGTCCCGAGGGCAGCTCAGTATTTCCGAGGAGGAGGCGGGGCTGCCACAAGATCTAAACAACCCCCTGCTGTTGAACACGAGAGAAGGTTGAGCCGGCAGGAAGCCAGACGCTCTCTAAGTGCCCTTGGCTACTTCCCTGTGTTTAACTGAGGAAGTTGTAAAAGGAAATGGGGCTTCGAGCAAAGCCTGAGGATCTGGGTTATAGGCAGAGGAAGAACTTCCTGCCTGGGAGCATCGGAAAACTAAACACCAGTGCGAGGGAGGTGAGAGGCCATGGTGTCACCTTCCCTGGGAGGCACTAGCAATAGGACAGACATGGGACTGAGAGGCAGGAGACCTCTGTTCCAGCCTCTGCACTTCTGGGCGAGTCACAGCCAGGCTCGTGTCTGTGAGATCAGAAGGGAAGAAGAGGAAGAAGACAGCAGTCTGAGGTCTCTCCCAGCTGGAGAATTCTTACTCCTAGGGGCATACAGGGCAGGACACCTTGAAGAAAGCATCGTTTGGCCATAGTGACAAAGCAGCAGATTCCAGAAAGGACAGCCTCACGTTTTCCCGGGGGTTACAAGTGGGTGGTACAAACCCACAGAGGTCCGGCCCCACCTGCTCTCAGAGGCACTGCCAGCTACCCAGGGTCTAATCACCAGAAGGGACTTTACTGGGGGCCTTCCCCTCCCTGTGTTGCTGCCACTACCTTCATGTCACCCCAGTCAGGCAGGACCAGGGGCCTTGTGACAGCTACAGGTGTTGCTACTGGGCTGGCACCTTGTAGACCTTGGGCACCCACCTGGAAACCTAATCACACTTTCTGTTGGGTCTGACACTTCTGGGGTGCCCGTCGGCTTCCCACCGGCTCAGGGGGCAGAGGATTCCAGGGCCCAGGTTATCCCAATTCTGGCCCTTCCTCTAAAAGGAAAAACGTGTCCATTTGTCCCAGGTCACCAGGCTGGGGCAGTCCTCCACCTCTTCTAATGAAGAAGAGAGCAGAGACTTTGTGGGGGCCTGGGCAGCTCTGCAGAGGAGCAGAGGGCACAGGCTGAGGAGGGCAGCCGCTGACCACTCACACACGACTTTTTTAATGCCCATTAGTCAGTTAATACCGCCATTTCCAGAGTCCGCAGCACCCACCATTCTTCTTAATTAAAAGAGCTCCATGCCCTGGCAGAGCGGAGAGAGGCCTCTGAATGATTTACACACTGGCCTGCTGCTCCAGCTGGGAAATCGGCGCCGAAGGTTGATTGGCAGATGGTCAGCCTGCCTGTCATGGATGCTGTGTGCCTGCACTGGGGGGCGAGCTAAAGGGGGCTTGGCTCTCCAGCTAGCAGACTCTGAAGGAGGGGGCCCCAGCTGGTCCCACAGAGCTCTGCAGGCCCAGTGGTAAGGCCTTCCTGGAACAAAAGGCTGAACGAAAGGCTCTCCTGTGTACCTCCTGCGGGAGTCCCTCATCCCAGCAAAGCTATCTGATCTGGAGGACAACAGTTCAGGCTGTGAGACTATTGTCTCATCTCTGCCCTGGAGAGAAAGGGGCCACCCCCCCCCCACCAAGATTCCCCTCATTTCCAGGTGGGTGTCACTCACCTGAGAAAAGACATTTACTGGGCTTCTATTGGGTCACCCAGCTCACTATAGGGGAGGGTTTCTTGTGGCCTGATTTCCCTTCCTTCACTGCCTCCCCGCCAGCGCGCACTCTTGTCTGAACCTGATGTGCGTGGCATCTGAGGTTCTGGGCCGTTTTATGGGGCGGGGAAGAGGGTGTGGAGGGCTCACGAGTTTGACTGGTGTAAGACGACCCTCAGCTCGGGTGCTCTAGAGAACCAGGAAGTGAGAGCTGTCACCTCAGAGGTCCCAGCCCACTTCTGCCTCTCTTCTCACCAGGGCTTGGGGCAGCTTCTAAGGGGGAGCAGCCTTGTTCTCTACCCTGGGCCTCTGCTTTCCTCCAGAGCCTGCCATCCTGCGTGCATGTGGGGAAGCAGGTCCAGCTCACCCTCCAGCTTGAAAGAGGTGCCTGTCGGCCGTGGGCGGGACCTCCACAGAGCTATGAAGTGGCTTTCATCCATCAGTGTCTCTCCTTCCCTCTTCCCCTTGTCCTCTCCTCTGGTGCTTCACACACTCACACACACAATTCATGTGTGAGCACTCACAGACACACACATGTATAAACATGCATGAACACATGCCCCCCTCCCCAGAGGTCTGGGGAAGGGACCAGCACAGGCGCATTCAAGAGGAGGGCGTGGGCACAGAGAGCAGACCTCATCCAGGGCCCCGCTTCAGCCCTCTCCTCTCATGGGAGTCCCAGCAACCTGGCTCAGCAGCAAGATTGCCATCTGGTGTGGCGACCTGTGTCCTCTCTGTGCTAGAGACAGAGAAACGGGAGGTGGAATTGGCTGGTTGCAAGTGGCTGTGTGTCTGTGTAGGAGTAAATGTAAGAGAGCCCAGGAAAAGGGAGAAACAGGCCAAGACTTGGGTGAACCAGAGGGCCTGCCATGGGCACAGGCAGGCACTCACTCCCAGGGCAGGCAGGTGTGCCGCAGGAGGGAGCCACCTGCTTGCCCAACTGAGGAGAGAGCAGCAGGGCCCCCTCCCCTTGAGCACTGTCCCCCAGCGGGGCACCAGGGGACTGTGGCTGCCTGCTTATTGCCCAGGAGCCATTGTCCTTCCCTGCACATCACCAGGCAAGAAGGGCCTATTCAGGCCCTGACCTAACAGCTGACACCAGGGCAGGGACTGCCATTGAGGGTCCTGTGTGTTCTTCTGCCCTCAGCAGTCCTGGACCAAGGAATGCTGTTTGTTTCCTTGAATGACACCCCTCCCCTGGGTCCCAGCCCCAGGAATTATGTTCGGAGAAGTTCCTTGGGATAGACACCCCCAAATCACAGGCTAAGGCCTCTGCTAACAGCCTAGGTCAGGGGTTGCCAAGGACGACTTGGGGCCCAAGCCAGCCTGTTTCCTGTTTTTGTGCGGCCTGTGGTCTCAGAGCAGTTTTTACATTTTTAAATGATTGGAAAAAAAATCCAAAGAAAACTATTTCATGATGTGTGAAAATGACATGAATTTTACATCTCAGTGTCTATGAATAGTCACACTAAAACGCAGCCCCGCTCATCCGTTTACATGTGGCTGCGTTCCGGGGACGACGGCGGAGTAGAGCGATTGCAGCAGGCAGTGTATGGCCCTCGAAGTGTGAAGTATTTACTATGTGGCCCTTTACAGAAAACGGCTGTCCCCACCCCCATCGTAGGCTTTTGTAAGGGAAAACAGGATACCACCTTTTTCTGACATGTTTAGTCGGCACAGCGATAGCTTGCAACAGTGGAAGGAGAGTAACGTTTGTTGGGCACCTACTGTATACCAGGCACATTTTCTCTGTTTATCACATAATCTTTAAGCAATCTGAGAGGAGCACGCACTAACAGCTGCTTACACTACGACGGCACGGAGGCTCAGAGAGATTAGGAAACTCACCCAGATTCTTACAGCTTGTCGAAGAGGATCCTGAATTCAAACCCGAGTCTGTCTGATGCCAAAGCTCATATCCTCTCCACGCCACCATGCTTCTAAGATGACCTCCAACAGTCTGGGAGGGACAGGCCCCAGTGGCCACGGGTTTGGGCATTCCCATGAATAGGTGGGGGAATCGAGACTCAGGCTTCAGGGACCCAGACCCCACCTCAGGCTCCCTCAGTCTCCCTCAGGCTCTGTGCCCAGTCTTCAGGTGAGGGGGGTATGGGCCCCAGGCAGCAAGTCACTGACATGGCAACCGTGACAACTCAGCGACAACTTCACATCAGCACCCCACCTGCCTGCTTCCTCATCTCTCGCTATCTATTTTCATCACTTGTTAGCTTTCCTTTGGGAAGATTCAATTTGCATTTAAATAGGATACCTCTGGAATGGCTCTGATATAACGTTAAGGCACTAATTACAAATTCATTTCTCTTCAAATATTAAGGCACTTCAGTTCATCTCAGGGGTGATGGAAAGCAGCAGGAATGCTTGGTATTTATGAGTAATGAATACTGATCTGTTTACTGCAAGGCCTTTATAACTCCCCACCAGCAGAGGGCAGAGAGGAGGTGTTCATAAGGCCCATGGAAGGGGGTGGTGGTCTGGGGAGCCTCAAATCAACTAAAAATAACCGTGCGACAACAATAATGCTTGAAAGAAATCGGAAGACAGCCAGTGGGATAGAAGCTGCTAGCCTGGGGCACAGGGACGTCCTCAGGCTGCCAGTTGCCCAAGTTGCTTATAAGCATCTCAGGGCAGGGTCCCCGCCCCCTCACTCACCACTCTTCCCATCACCACGCCTAATGCCTGGCATGCAGTGAGGGCTCCAGAAATATTTGCTGAATGAATGAATGAGTCAACCAATCAATCAGTTATGGGAGAGCTCATTCATTCAACTATACTATGAGTCAGGTGTTGTACTAGATGATTTTCTTGTCTCCTTGTTAAATGATTTATTCCTCTGCTTTTCCCTCAGAGCCGTGCAGATGATACACTAATTCTCCTTTATCTCAAAGAATGGTACTTTGCATTCTACATGCTGATTTATAATTTCACCTTCGTATGCCATGGCTAATAGTTATATGATGTTGTGAGGTAAGTCCAGTTTTATTATTCCCACTTCACAGGTGAGAGAACAGACAAAAGCAGGTGAAGAGATTGGCCTCAGAGCACCTAGTTCAACTGGAGGCTTAGCCAGCACCTGAACCCTGGTCTCTGCGCTCCCAGCCTGGGTCTCTTTCAGGCGTCACCCCTCCACCACCCTAGTGCTGGGCTGGTCCCTCTAGTATTCACAGTGTCACGCCCCAAACTTGTCCTCAAGATGCTGGGAGCCAGGCAGTGCATAAAACCAAAGCTCATCCTAGCCTCTGGGCGGGTGCCCCGCAGGCCACCCCTGTCCTGCCTCCACCTTGGCTCGGTACTCTCTGTAGCCTGCACTCCTCTCTCCCGGCTGGAATCCCCTCTGTTTTTCAGCATCCAGTCTCAGTGTCCTCCAGGAGCCACGCGCTCCCTGCCGATCACAGTAATCTTTCCCATGTTTCCAAAAAGTTTTGTCTGTACCTGTGTTAGCACTTAGGATGGCACTGCATGATAATCACCACCAATACTTACAGCGCTATGCCGAATTCTTTACATATTTTACATAATTTGAACTTCATATGAACTTACCAATAAAAATAGGGATAATAGGCAACAAGTATATGGGGATTATTGAACTGGTCTAAGTGTGTGTGTGTGTGTGTGTGTGTGTAATTTCACCTATAATGTGGGCACTATTATTATCCCCATTTTGCAGATAAGGAAACTGAGACTTAGAAAGGTTAAGTGATCTTCCTAAGGCCACATAGCTGAAGATGTGGTGAAATCCAGCTTGCCTGACCCCACGCCCATCTGTGTAGATAGATGTTCTATCTTTCTTACACAGCATTTTGAAGGCAGGAACTATGCTGAGTGTCATTCTTGCAGCCCCCTCGGGGCCAAGCATGGCAGCTTGTACATAGCTGATACTCAGCCAGTTGAGCTGAATTCAGACCAGAAGCTGAAAGCCCCGGATGTTGGCTGCATGTTGGTCAGTCTGTGCCTCAGACAGTGGTCTTTGAAGTTAATGATCTAGGTTAAAGTTGGCTGGGAAGGAACCTTGCCTGCAAATCCAGAGAGGCCCCGCGGGGGAGAAGAGGTACTTAGAGACCCGAATCCCAGGCCAGCCTATGTAGGCTGAGCAGTCCTTTCCCGTCACCACTACCGGTCTCCCCAGCAGCAGGCACTAGGAATACCAAGATGACACGGTGCATAGATAATTTTAAAAACCTTACCTGACCAGGGAAAAAGGGCATCAGGTGATCTTCTGTCAAAAACAAAGAAGGGGCAGGGGCTGAAGAGCGACTGGCAGAGTTGGCTGGAGACTCCTCCCAGGAGCAGGCTGAGGGCAGGGTTGGCAGGCTCCTCAGGGACCCCAGGGCTTCCTCCGCGACTGGCTGGTCCACTGCTGCTGTCTCTGACAGATGAACTGGGAGAGAGCCAGGCCCTAGGCAGAGGGCCCCGCCCAGAGTGCCTGGAAGCAGCGGCTCCCCTGAGCTCCAAGGGCCATGACCCCCACCAGGAGGACCTCAGCCAGCTCTCCGAAGCCCAGGCATCTTTGCCGCTTCAGCTGTGAGGCTGCCTGCTCAGTGAGGAGAGAGGCTGAGGAGGCGGCATGCTCACACACACAGACAATAACTACCATGGAAACTAACCAACAAAAAGAAGATTTAGGGAGCAGACTTCTCTGCCAGATGGAAGAGAATGAAGGGAGAGAGAAAGGGTTGTCCTTTGAGATGCTGCCCGGGCATTCATGCAAAGGGCAAGTGTCCAATCAGCCCTAATCCAATAATTGCAGGTTTCCCCCTCAGGGGTGGTGGGTGGGGCTATGAGTAAAAGGCAGGGGGTGGGCTGACCTTTTTGTATTAAAGTCCCAAATAGCCACCCCATGCGTTTGTCTTGGCGTGCACAGCTTGGGCATCAGTTCAGAGAGGGTAAGCAGCTCCCTCGAGAACACTCAGCACTGCTGGCAAAGCTTGGCACGCTCACCAGCCAAGCCTGCTTTTCAGAGCGATGTGCTTCCCTCTGCTTGAGGAGGCGGCTTGCAGAAGGTTCTCAGCTCAAAGGCCCAGTGTTTCCAGGGGTCACAAGGCTGCTTTTTAACCCCAGCCTCTCCCGTCCATGAGGAAGAGCAGACTGTCCAGAGTTTGAAGAAAGCAGGTGGGGGCTCACAGAGATGAGGTACATGTGGCTCCTTCTTTCTATGAGTCTGAGTTTTTTGGGGAGGACCGTTTCTCTGAAGTAAAAGAAAAGCTACCTAGGGAGGAGCATTTTTAATTCTCTGAGGAGGTCCTGCTGTGGTGAAAATAAACTGAGTACCAGAAATTCCATCTCACTATTCAGCTGTGAGAACTAGGGCAAATTTCCTCATCTGTAAAATAGGACTTGATGGGGCTATGGGAAGGATTAAATGAGATAATATGTATAAAGTACTTAGAATAGTCTCCAGCTCATAGTGTTTGCCATTATGATTGCTATTATTATTCATCTTCCTGGTCCTTCTTTCCCTCAGCTGTAAAACTGAGTCAATAACACTAACTTATCTCCTGAGGAGTCAACGTCTGGATGAGTCACTAGATTACATTCGATGGGGTAGTGGTTGTAGAACCCACCCATCAAACTGCGGGTTTTATTGTATGTAAATTATGCCCTGATTTTAAAAAAATCCTCACCTGAGGGTATGTTTATTGGTTTTTTACAGAGAGAGGAGGGCGGAGGGGAGAGAGAGAGAAAGATTGATGTGAGACAGAAACACCAGTTGGCCACCTCCCGTATGCACCCCAACCAGGGATCAAACCACAACCTTTTGGTGCACAGGACAACGCTCCAACCAACTGAGCCAGCCAGCTCAGGCTTGCCTCGATTTTCAGGTAAGTTTATACAGCCAGGCACCTCACTCATGGGTGTCTAGAACGAGGAAAATGTCCATTTCCTTCTTATCCCTGGCCCTCTCTCCAGGCAGAGAGGAAAGAGAGAGTGAATGCTAGCGGTGAAAGAGCAGGGTTCATGGAGAAGAGGTGTTTGTAGCCAGGCCACGTCGATTTTGTAGGTGATGGGCCTCCTACGGAAACTCAGGTTCTGGATGTCTACCGAGGCTTGAATGTCAGTCTCTCAGCTGCAGGGGCAACACCTGGGTAACTGAGAGGGCTTTATTGACCCAGCTCCTAATTTCATAACCTGGGATAAGAAAGTGAACTGAATTCCAGTTGGCTTTGGACATTTGTTCCAGAAGCCCTTCCATTAATACTGCCTCTCTGCCATAATCGCCCCTCTGTCTCCCAGACACCCCTCTCTCCCTGCAGCCCCAGGCTGCACTTTGGCTCCTGCACAGGGTAGCATGATAACTATTGGCTGCAGGATGTCACAGCCAACGGAGTGGCCCGGGGAGACAGCTGTCCATCAGCACAGATCGAGAATGAACTGTGTGCCGCATTAGAAACGCCTGAGAGAGATTGCTGCAGCCCAATTAAAGAGGAAGTGTGTGTGTGTGTGTGTCTGTGTAAAGGGACTGGAGGGGTGGAAAGTAGAATGTAATTAAGAATCAAGTAAAACCGGTCCCTGGAGACAGTTCAGAGACCACAAGCAAACAGCTTGCCTAAATGATAGCTGCTTGGGTGATGTTGGAGATTGGAGCCGTGCTGTCAAATGGCCCCAAACTGAAGGGAAGCTCACTTGTCCCTGTTTGTCCTATGGGGCGATAACTATAAATACATAAATTCTCTAATCCATAATCTGAGACTAATTTTGAATTCAGTCTGTGACCATCCATTCTAAGTGAGTGTTTGGGGGTGCTGGCTCTTCTTTCTTTTTTGTTTTGTTTGGGTTGCAAGGCTAAGAGGTCAGTGCAAAGATAGTGGTAAGGTGAAGATGCTTCAAGTGTGAAATTTTCCAGGGTTACTTCCCTCATCTCTTTAAAGATGTTCACATCCAGGAACACAGCAGGAAAGGGGATGAGTTGAGATTGCAATAACTAAAACAGCCAGTGAGGTGATGGTAGCCCTGCAGTGCAGTTCTGAATGTGAAATCCTGGAGATGAGGAGGTCTGGTTTCAGCTCAGAACTTCCCTGGTGAGGAGAAGGCACACCAGCTCATTTGACAGTGGTCTGATATTAGGTGAACATAAAGCAAGTGTGTTCCAGTTGGAATTAGAAGGCTGGGGTCCAGATTAAAAAGCAAACAAAGGGAGGCAGCCCAGAGTCAGCTGGGGTCTGGGATATAGATGAGTCACAAAGCTTGGTTTATCTGCAGTTATCAGGATTGATCAGCCCAGGGTTTATTTCTGGGGCTCTTCTCTACTCAGCAACGCATGCCCCCCCACCCCTAAAGAGCCCAAGCTGAAATATAAAAAGGTGCTGGATCTGAAATCCTGCCTAATTTAAGCTCTGCTCACAAAGGAGGCCAGAGAGCACAGGGAGGGGTGGAAATCAAGTAAGTAAATGTCAGCCCTGCAGTTGGGTAGAAGCCATTAGCCAGGCAGAGCATCCAATTAGAAGCCATTGAATTAGAGCAGTAAAAGAGGGGGCCTGACATCAGAGGGCACTGCGGGGAGGGCCAGCCTAAGTGGGCAGGAAGGAGCTGGAGGCTGCTGTAGATGGAGGGTTTCTCTAAGATGTGCAAATGGCAGGAGCAGATGCCTTCCAAATGACAGGCCCCCATCCAGACACCCTTATAAAATGCCCACATGATTTCTTTGTCCTCCCCTGAATCCTGTCCCAGCGAACCCAGCCATCTCATGGGCTATTTTGGAAAAGATTTCTCCCTTCTGTTTGAACCCAGAGACAAAATGGGCAGCTCTCAGCCGCTCGGACAATGCGGCGAGCAAATCCCTTGGCAAATAGTGCCCAGGAGAGTGCATTTTTCCGCTTTTCAGTACAAACCTACTCAAACAGATGCTGAAACACATCCGCTTGCTTGTGCATACCAGAGAAGAGAACTTTGTTCACCTAGAGACGTTTTCATTTAATGCTATAATAATTACTTTGTAACCGGTGGTTGCTAATGCTGAGTCTCCTCTCTCTTTCTCTCTCTTTTCCCCCATAAACTCATTTCCTTGTCCAAAGAAGGAAAAGATAAGATTACTCCCCTTTCTCCTACATTGGAAGATTTTAGATTAAGTCTGAAAAGCCACATATGTCAGTGATGCCCTGTGCCACTGATTTCAGGACTTCTGGGGGAAATCCACTTTGAAGACGAAAATAATAAAAAGTAGCTCTGATTTAGGACAACTGAGTCTCGTTTTTTTCATTTAAATTGCCAACAGGCCTATCCTGCGTGGCACACCAGATACGGTCTGTATGCTCAGGAAGCTTCGAGGCTCCAGGTGGCACAGGGCATGGGACATACATCTGCGGAGTGAAAGGAAGCAGGTGTTAAGCGATACATGATCAGTCTGCTCTTTGCCCTTTGGGGGTGTCTGAGGCTGCTGGAGAAACCTGTGAGAGAGAAAATCTTTGAGCTGGGCCTTCAAAGGGGTGTCAGATTTTGGCAAAGTACAGTAAGGGGCATTCGAGCAGAGACAAAGGAGATCCCTGTTTGCTGACAGAGGTGTCGTTGAGACTTTCTGTAGGGTTGCCACATAAAATATAGGATGCCCAGTTAAATTAGAACAATTAGGGTATACTTATACTTAAACATTTTTGTCATTTATCTGAAATTCTGATTTAAATGGGTGTCCTGTATTTTTCTTTTTTTACTAAATCTGGTAACCGCATGACGGGAGCAAATGACCACTCTCATACTTCAAGTCCCTGCAACATTCTAGATGCTTAAACATGTTATTTGTAACCCTCTGCAGCTCCCTCGGCAAAGTGGGTATCAGCGTGCCCGTGTCACAGGTGAGGGAACTAGGGCTTTTATGGTTTAAGCAACACGTGACTCCAAAGATGCTTGTGAGGACTGCAAGGTGAGGGGGAACGAAGCCTGGGAGGGCCATGGGCAGTCTACGGAGCTATAGGCTTCTCAGAAGGCAATGGAGAGCCCTTGAAGGGTTTGAGCAAGGGAGTGTAATGGGATCGATGCGAGAAGTGTTAGGAATATTAATCTGGCTGCAGACTGTAAAATGGGCTTGGTCCAGGTGAAGGGTTTGGTGACTGGGAGACCATACAGCCCTCCTTTCCACAATGGTTTGTGGAGCACCTACTGGGTGCCAGGCACTGTGCTGGGCGCCGAGGGCACAGTGGTGAAAAGGAAAGGCACAGTCTGTTTTATGTAGCCTAAATTAGTAAGCAACTGACTTCCATGAAGGGTGATGAGTTGTATGAGAGAGGAACTTGGCCTACTTAGAAGATTGTTGAAATAGCCTACCAGTGAGGAGATAAGGACCTAAATGAGGATCATGGAAACGGAAATGAACAATGCTCTGTAAACCAAGATTTTAAAATACAGGGTCCGGCAGAAGTAATGCCTGCTAGAGTGTGGTTGGTAGGGTAATAATATGCGTGTAATAATTTATAGTTTTAATTTGAACATTTCACCTAAAATGTCATGTGTGTGCTTGAGTATGATATTGTTTTTTAAGTATATTTTACTGATTATGCTATTACAGTTGTCCCACTTTTTTTCTCCCCTTTATCCCCCTCTGCTTTGTGCTCCCGTTCCCTCCATCATTCTTCCCTCTTTAGTTCATGTCCATGAGTTGTACATGTAAATTCTTTGGCTTCTCTGTTTCCTATACTGTACTTAACCTCCCCCATCTATTTTGTACCTACCAATTATGCTTCTTATTCCCTGTATCCTCTCCCCCATTCTACCCCCTCCCTGCTGATAACCCTCCATGTGATCTCCATTTCTATGATTCTGTTCCTGTTCTAGTTGTTTGCTTAGTTTGTTTTTGTTTTTGTTTTAGGTTTGGTTGTTGATAGTTGTAAGCTTGTTGTCATTTTACCGTTCATAGCTTTTTTAAAAAAGATTTATTTATTTTTAGAGAGGAGAAGGGAGAGAGGAAGAGGGAGAGAAACATCAATGTGTGGTTGTTTCTTGAACGCCCCCTACTGGGGACCTGGCCCGAAACTCAGGCATGTGCCCTAGACTAGGAATTGAATCAGCAACCCTTTGGTTTGCAGGTCAGCACTCAATCCACTGAGCCACACCACCAGGGCTATTCATAGTTTTGATCTTCTTTTTCTTAGATAAGTCCCTTTAATATTTCATAGAATAAGGGCTTGGTGATGATGAACTCCTTTAACTTGACCTTATCTGGGAAGCGCTTGATCTTCCCTTCCATTCTAAATGATAGCTTTGCTGGATAGAGTAATCTTGGATGTAGGTCCTTGCCTTTCATGACTTTGAATACTTCTTTCTAGCCCCTTCTTGCCTGCAAGATTTCTTTTGAGAAGTCAGCTGACAGTCTTATGGGCATTCCTTTGTAGGTAACTGTCTCCTTTTTTATTGCTGCTTTTAAGATACTGTCCTTATCTTTAATCGTGGGTAATGTAATTATGATGTGCTTTGGTGTGTTCCTCTTTGAGTCCAACTTGTTTGGGACTCTCTGAGCTTCCTGGACTTGCAAGTTTATTTCCTTCACCAGATTGGAGAAGTTTTCTTTTGTTATTTTTTCAACTAAGTTTTCAATTTCTTGCTCTTCCTCTTCTCCTTCTGGCACCCCTATAATTCGGATATTAGAACATTTAAAGTTGTCCCGGAGGTTCCTAAGCCTCTCCTCATTTTTTTGAATTCTTGTTTCTTCATTCTTTTCTGGTTGAATGTTTATTTCTTCCTTCTGCTCCAACTCATGGATTTGAGTCTGTTTCCTTCCCTTCACTGTTGATTCCCTGTATATTTTTCTTTATTTCACTTTGTATAACCTTCACTTCTTCCATTATTTGTGGCTGTACTCAATCACTTCTGTAAGCATCCTGATTACCAGTGTTTTGAACTCTGTATCTGGTAGGTTGGCTATCTCCTTGCTGCTTAGTTCTTTTTCTGGAATTTTGATCTGTTCTTTCATTTGGGCTACATTTCTTTGTCTCAGCGCACCTATTATATTGTAAGGGGTGGAGCCTTAGATATTTGCCAGGGCAGGGCAACCCACTTCACTGCATCCTCTCTGTCCCAGCTGCCCATCTCTGCCCCTCCTACTGGTCTGGATGAGTGTTTTTTAGCTCCCTGGTTGTCAGACTTCCATACAATTTGATTTTCTGGCAGTTCTGATTATTTTTTTTTCTTAAATTGGTTGTTATTCTTCATTTGGTTGTGCAAGGAAGCACAGAGTATCTACCTATGCCTCCATCCTGTCCAGAAGCTGATATTGTTATGTTATAGAATTACATGCTCATGATTTTGTAATAAAAAGGGGCATTATTTGTGCCAGACCCTGTATATTGAGAACCTGACCAAGTGATTCTTTTTTTAAAGATTTTATTTATTTATTTTTAGAGAAATGGGAAGAGAGGGGGAAAGAAAGGGAGAGAAACATCACTGTGTGAGAGATACATCGAGTGGTTGTCTCTTACAAGCCCCCAATCAGGGACCTAGCCCGCAACCCAGGCATATGACCTGACCAGGAATTGAACCAGAGATCTTTTGGGGAGCCACATCAGCCAGGGCTCCGTTCTTAATTATAAGTATAGTTGAGTGCCAGAAACATAGATCATTAAAATCCAGAGAGAATTTCAAATTCCACTTATTCAGGTGTGTCACACTCTCCCTTCTCCATGGGTTTTGAATGTATTTGTGTCTATTCACATACAAAACAGTAAAGCTTCAAAGACCTAAATGTAAGAGCTAAAACTATATAACCCTAGAAGAAAACATAGGCGTAAATCTTTGTGATCTTGGATTAGGCAATGGTTTCTTTGTTTTAGCTTTATTGAGATATGAGATATAATATATAGCATATGCAGGTTGAAGGTATACAGCAATGATTTGATACATGTGTATATTGCAAAATGTTTGCCACAATAGTTTAGTTAAGACCTCCATCACCTGACGTAATTATGGTACTTTTTTTGTAGTGATAACATTTAAGATCTCTCTTAGCAACTTTCACAGATATAATGCAATATTGCTAACTACAGTCGGGCAATAGTTTTTTTTTTTCAACTATGACATCAAAAACAGAAGTAACAAAAGAAAAGTGTTTTGTATCAGTACTTTCTCTCTCTCTCCTCTCTCTTTTTGCCTAATAATATTCCATTGTATGATTATGGCACATTTTTAATACATTCATCAATTGACTGGGTTTCTTTTGGAGTGATGAAAATGTTCAAAAATTGATTTTAGTGAGGATTGCACATCTCTGGTGAAAGCCATTGAATCGTATGTATTAGTATGTTAATTATAGCTCAATAAAACTGGGTTTGTGTGTTTTTGAGCAAAGGCTTTAGCATCACACAGGTACGGGGTTGTATCGTGCATAAATCAACTTTCTGACTCTCAAGTTCTTCATCTGTCAAATCAGGACTATTGTAGTACGCATGTCACAGGGCTGCTGAGAGGATGAAATGAAATAGTGCAGGAAAACACTTAGCACAGTTCCAGGCAATAATAAGCTTTTAATTAAGGTCACTCAGGTCCCTGAGTCTGGATGAGTACCAAGTCGAGCACAAACCACATTTAATCCTGGCACCTTCACGTACACGAAGTATCCTCTGAAAACGTCATGGGGCTATGTACAAGTTACAGTTGTATTTCAAATAGAATTTCAAAATACACGTCTCAATTGTTAAAACACAACCCTCAGAATTAAAAAACAGAATTAGAAGACACACACAGTTAAACTAAAATTCGGTTAAAGGCTTCACAGCAGACTGAGGCGGTATGGCTTTATGATGTATCTATCCTTTGAGTGGAATTCTGTGAGGTGCGTTTGGTAAACATGTGACTGACTGAAAGATTGACTGGAACCGGAACCAGACAGCAAGGAAAAGTTCGACCGCAGGTTCTACAGCTTCCGCATGCTTATTTTCCGGTCGTTTAAGTGTGAACTGTGAAAATGAAATACTTGTACTGACACACGTAAGCTGGGCCGTGAAAGCCCCAGTGCCTGTGAACACGTGAAAGGACTTGCACAACAGTGTGACTTGAAAATAATGTCAACACGTATGTAGCAATAAAAGAAATCATCTTGGAGTAGCAACGTTAACAGTTCAAGTTTCTTCTAATCCTCCTGTCCAACTTAAATGGGGAAGGCTTACAAGCGTAGGGAAGAAAACCAACCCAAGGTGTCTCGATAATTGCAATTGTTAACTGCCTGCATTAATTGCTGCTTGTTGAATGCCTGGTATGTACAAGGCACACATTATCTAACACACAAAACCCACGCCGGGGATATTTTGACTTACATTTTGTAGACAAGAAACTGGAAGCCCACAGTTAGTTTCCCAAGGTCACGGAGGCAGTAGGTGGCAGCACCAGAGCCTGGCCGGGTGAGGCTAACACCGCACATACAGAGGGTTCTGCCGTATCACTGGGGACTGGCTAAATCTTGGCCTGGCTTTCTAGTGAAGACAAGCCTCAGCTTCACCCCCTCCTCTTCTCTGAGCTCACTCTGAAGTCTTCGAACCTTCTCTACAGTGGCCTTTACCCAAGGCACTTCATTTCTGGCCTGGCGGCACTGGTGCCTGTGTCTGCCCCTCGGAGATTCTGGTGTGATTGATCGGAGAGCACGTCCCATGTCCCCAGGCGGTTCTAACAGCCAGCCAGGTTTGGGTCCGCAGGATCTGGGGACGCTAATTCTGAGATTTCAATCCAAACCTGTATCCTAAAGGACTCGGGCGATGCTCCCATCTCCGCTCAGCTTTGGCCAGATCAGATTAGCCCAGAAGCTGCTGGGCCTTTGAGATAAAGAAGAAAAACGCTCCCGTACTAGGTCTGTTGGCAGCCCAGCAAAGACTCTTGTTAGACAGATAAGAAGGCCTAACCAGGCTCTGAGCCAGCCGTCCCGGGGTCGGGCAGTTGTTTAACCAGTTTAGTTGTTGTGAGAACAAAAGGTACCACTGCAGCAGTTTGTGGAATTTGGCCTCAGAGGGACCAGCTCTCCTCCCGCCTCGGCCTGGTGGCCTGAACAGTAGAGACAGCTGATTAAGCAACCTGGCTCTCTCCTTCATCTGGCTTCTGTCCGACCGACCCTCCAAGAGCCAGGGACGACTGGGCTCCAAAACAGGCTGGGAAAACCTGCGTCGTTTCGGGAAACAGACAAGAAAGTAACGGAGGGTGATTAGGAGCTACGGGAGACGAACGCCCACGTGGCTTTTCCCTTGGGCTTCTCTCTGTCTTTGCAAAACTCATAATATTAAGACATGCTACCCATCAGGGAGATCGTGGAAAAGAAAAGCAGAATTTTAATCTTCTGAGGGTTAGTCCTCATCATAACCTGGAACTTCTAATTCCTACTCCCCTCTCCCCTTCCAGTATCTGCATACGTATTAGCACCTATTTTAATGTCAGAATCATGTACCTAGAAGCCTCAGCCCTCCAGGAAGGAAGCTTACTGACTTCACTTATGTAGCAGAGGTTTATGTCTTTGTTTTGAGACTCTTTCCTTACATTTCATTTTAATCCTTATTAAAATTGTGTCCCAGCCAGCATTTATTTATCCCTGCTCTGCTAGCGCTGGGCTGGGCGTCAGAGAATGATCGACGAGTGAGACATCGGCTTTGTGCTCTAAGAGGTCACAACCTAGTCAAAAGCTACCTATCCACAGCTTACATCATGCAACAAGTTAGGCTGGGCCAAGAGACACCATCATCATCATCATCACCATCATCATCACCACCATCATCATCATCATCACCATCATCATCATCATCACTATCATCATCATCATCATCACCATCATCATCATCATCACCACCATCATCATCATCATCACCATCATCATCATCACCACCACCATCATCATCATCATCACCATCATCATCATCACCACCATCATCATCATCATCACCATCATCATCATCATCACCACCATCATCATCATCATCACCATCATCATCATCATCACTATCATCATCATCATCATCACCATCATCATCATCATCACCACCATCATCATCATCACCATCATCACCATCATCATCATAATGATACCCAATCATTCTAAGAAGTCTGGTTAGACGGTTTCTCCAACCTACAGCAGATTAGAGTAAAAAAAATTCAATTGCTTGAGACAGTTAACAGCCTGAAAGCAGAGGAAAAAGCAAACATCACCAACGACTCAGAAAGCACAGCAGTCTGGGACCATTTAGTGCAGGGCAACTGTCTTCGAGGCCTCTTTAGCTGTCCCTGTTTTAATACGGAGGTTATAATCACTGCTATGCATTATTGCTAGGGGCTGCATCATGTAGTTCACTACAAATGATTTCATTTAGCCCTCACAACAGGCCTGAGATTGATATCACTTCCCCACTCAGGTGAAGGAACTGCAGCTCAGCAAGGCCAAGCACCCTGCCAGGATGGTATCCGAACCCAGGGCTGTCTTTCTCTCCACTCCGTCCCCAAAGTGATGCTCATGGTTGTGAAGTCCAAGACACATAAGAGTTGGCAGAGAGGTCATCTCATTCAGTGTCTTCATTTTACTGAGGAGGAAATAAAAGGAGAAGTCATTCCAAATTATTCAAAATTATTTATTTTTTTATTAAGGTATAACTGACACATAACATTATATTAGTTTCAGGTATACAACATAATGAGTCGGTATTTACATATTGTGAAATGATCACAAGAAATCTAGTTAACACATGACACCATACTTATAAAAACCAATGTGCTCTTTCTATCGATAAATTTGGTTTTTCTGTTTTGTTTTAAATTCCACATGTAAGTGAGATCATACAGTATTTGTCTTTCTATATCTGAATTATTTTACTTAGCAAAATACCCTCAAGTTCTGGCCATGTTATTGCAAATGGCAAGATTTCATTCATTTTTATGGCTGAATAGTATTCCATTGTATTTATGTATATCTTCTTTATCCATTCATCCATCGATGGACACTTAGGTTGCTTCCATATTTTAGCTATTGTAAATAGTGCTGCAAGAAACATAGGTGTGCATATATCTTTTTGAATTAGTGGATTTTTTTCCTCTGGACAAATACCCAGAAGTGGAATTGCTGGACCATGTGGTAGTTCTATTTTTAATTTTTTGAGGACTCTTTGTATTGATTTCCATAGTGGCTGCACCAATTCAGAATCCCACCAACAATGCACAAGAGTTTCCTTTTCTCTACATCCTTGTCTGTACATGTTATTTCTTTTCTTTTGGATAATAGCCATTCTAACAGGTATGAAGTGATACCTCATTGTGGTTTTGATTTATATTTCCCTGATAATTAGCAATATTGAGCATCTTTTCATGTACCTGTTGGCCATCTGTATGTCTTCTTTGAAAAAATGTCTATTCTGATCCTCCACCCATTTTTTACTCAGATTGTTTGTTTTCAAGTTTTATGAGTTCTTTATATCTTTTGGATATTAACCCCTTATCAGATATATGGTTTATAAATATTTTTTCCTAACAAAATTATATTTAGGATTCTTTGCTTTAAAAGGCAAAGAAGGGCCCAACATTTCAGGAAGATTTCTATCAAACACCAGCCCCATAACAATGTCACAGGCTGGGTTCCCTAGAAGCAGAGCCTGAGGTAGGCACTTGGGACATGTGGCATGTTACAGAAATGCTCTTCAGAAAGACCTGCAAAGATTTGGAGCAGAATAAGGGAAAGGAGCCACATAGAACTGTAGTCCCAGGCACAGTCTCGCCCTGGCCTTAATCATGAGGAAGAGGTGGGATGGTGGGGTCCTCAGGAAGATAAATAACATTGCAGAGTTGCCTCTCGCCACCTTTTGTTTTTCCATGACAGTCTTTGGCTGTGGCTGCCCGGGGTGGGTATAACTGACCAGGAGAAGCAGCTATCATCAGATGAGGACAACTCTCAGGAGAAGGGTGCCCATATCCATAAGCAGTCAATCCACAGAGCATGGGTGGGTACCCTGGGCCAGGGAAGGGGACCTGGGCAGAACACCAAAACAGCATCCACTTACATACTCTGTTTATGCCTCTGCTTTCCCCAGTGGATATGAACTTCATTCCATTCTAGCTCTTAGCACAGGGCCTGGCACATAGTAGGCCCCCCATAAATGTCAGCAGAATGATACACAGTGAGGAGGGAAATTACCATGCTCTCAAAGAGACAAACCGCAGCTATCTGGAAAAAATTGTCAGCTGAATGAGGTATCACGGGCATAAGGGCACACTGGACCACATGAGTGGACAGACTCATTGACTACAGGGCTATGACCTTCCCATCACCACCAGAGTTTGCTGAGAGTGCAGATCTGTTCCTCCAAGCAGTCCTTTTGCTTCTCCACTTTGGGAGAACAAATTACATCAAAAAGAAGCTTTTGATGGCCTCTCACAAGCAGGAGATATCGTTGTTGCCTTTGAGAGTTAATTGCAGAAAGCCTAGCCTAAGGAAGTGCCCAGACATCTTTTTGCCACCAGATTTGGTCTGAGCAAGAAGCAGCCTGGCAGGTGGTCAATGATATGTTCTCTACACCTCCCCAGATGGCCTACTTTTGCCAACACCATTCCACCTTTAAAATAAGCTGCTAGCAAATGCAGAAAGCTGTCTATTGTTCTTTTGCCAAATTGTAGTATTGGGCTTATAAGAGAAACACAGTATAGGCAACCTCTAGATCTGCATGGCTGTTAACACCCAGATCAAATAAAATCCCTGTACCCTGAGATCTTGAGCATTAGCTTGTATTTTCCACATTTGTCAAAAGTCAGGAGTGATGCATGATATTGCCTGACTTCCAAGTATAGTAATGAGAATGGACAGCAGGTAGAGTGAGTTGATTGGTTTTAAAACAGGAGATGGACAGCATCAAGTGTGATGGGAGAGTTAAGTGCTATTTCATTAGGTTTCCATTAAGAAAACAAAACAAACAGAACAAAATGGTGAGAAGGAATGGAGTTTGGGAACCAGAAAATGCACATTAGGACCCCCACAGCTTGGTGAGCTCTGCTAGAACCACCACAATATTGATGCCAGGGCACCTGTTACTGTGGGGTACATATATGCTGACTGTTCTGGCATGTTCTGCTTGGGTTCACATGGGCACGCAATGTGGAAAGAGGAGGGGCTTGTCCAGGGACAGCTTGTCCCGGCCACACCTGTTGTTAAGGGAGATGTGTGGGGTATGATTCTGACAAAGGAAGAAGAGCAGGGACCAGAGGACACAGATCGGCTGTCCATACTGCAGGGGAAACTAGAGGCCTGCATGTGGAATCTAAATTGTAGATGTCCTTTGGCCCACAGTTGTTTTTGTTTTTTTAAATTTTGAATTAATTGTCAATTTGAAGAATTTAGAACTTTCACAAAAATATGCAGAATTTTCACTTTTCTCGTAAAACCTACCCATAGTCCTGCATGACAAGTCTTGGCCAGCCTGGGGAGCCACTGTCCCCTCTGATATAATGTCATTCTGCCAGTCATGGGTTCACAGTCTTTCACACAACTTGCCTGGCCCCTGTGGATGTTGAGACCCCTGATATTGTGAGCTAATGCTGTGGGTAATTGCTTTGTTTCTTTTTTAAAAAATTGTGGTAAAATATACATAACAAAATTTACCATTTTAACAGTACAGTTTAGCGACACTAAGCACACTCACACTGTTGTGTGACCCCCACCACCAGCCATCTCCCGAGCTTCTTCCATCCTCCCAAATGGAAACCCATTGAATGACAACTCTCCATCCCCTCCCTTAGCCCCCTGGCACCCACCATTCCACTTCCTGTGTCCATGAATCTGACCACTCTAGGTCTCCCATGTAAGTGGGGTCACACAGTGTCTGTCCTTTTGTGACTGGCTTATTTCACTGAGCACACTGTCTTCAGTTCTGACTCAGAATTCTGGTGCTCATTTTATGTATTATTATTATTTTTAAATATTTATTATTTTCAGAGTGAGGGGAAGGGAGGGAGAAAGAGAGGGAGAGAAACATTGATGTGAGAGAGAAACATTGATTGGCTGCAATCCAGGCATGTGTCCTGACCGGAAATCAAACCGGTGACCTTCTACTTTGCAGGACAGCACCCAACTGAGCCACACGGCCAGGGCTGGTGTTCATTTTACAGATGAGGAAACTGAGGCCCCAGGAAAGCCCTTCACTCCCACATGCAGCCAGGGGCAGACTTGGGATTGTAAGCTGGATCTCAATTCCCTTCTTAGAATAGGTTTACACTTTCCAATAGTGTTAAGTAGGAAAGATGTGCTCTTCATAGAGTGGTCCTCATTCACTCAGGTTTCGAACATGCCCTTCTGTTTGCGCACTTGATGGACTGCCCAACATCAGTCTTGTGAAAGGGAAAGACTTGCCCTTTAGTTAGAAATGGGCGTTGACAACCCCTTCTCCACTGAAAGGCCAAAAAAAAAAAAAGACAGACTCATCCTGTCCCCTCCACGTATTGTTAGCTATTCCTTGCACTCCAAAGAGGCTTTTAAAAATGGTTGATATGGCTCAGTGGGTTGGGTGTCATCCTGCAAATAGGTCATTGGTTCAATTACTAGTCAGGGCTGATGCCTGGGTTGTGGACCATGTTCCTGGTTGGGGGCGTGCAAGAGGCTCTCCCTATCGGTGTTTCTCTCCCTCTCTTTCTCTCTCCCTTCCCCAATCTCTCTTAAAACAAAAGAAGGAAGGAAGGAAGGAAGGAAGGAAAGAAGGAAGGAAGGAAGGAAGGAAAGAAAGAAAGAAAGAAAGAAAGAAAGAAAGAAAGAAAGAAAGAAAGAAAGAAAGAAAGAAAGAAAGAAAGAAAAAGAAAGAAAGAAAAAGAAAGAAAGAAAGGGGCTCTCTAGGAACTGTAGTCGTGACACTGTTCTCCCGTTGCCAGGAAGTAAGGAGAGCTGTCCTCATTCACGTCTGCAATGTACTTAGAACAGCCCCTTTCTGGCTCACCAGAGATTGATTCATTAGGCAGCGTTGTGTTAAAGTTACACCCACAGATGAGAACATTTGCAGGAGCCTTCATTTTTCAGTGACTGTGGCCCTGCAATCGGGGAGCTCATTGTGACAGTGCTGATTAGCTCTTAGCACTCACACCTCCGCATATTTTTTCCCTCCCTCACCAGCCTTGCCAAAGTGAATGGAAAGGAAGCATGACCAGGCTGTGCACCAAGGCAGCAGGGAAGTCCTGGATGCCAGTCACACCTGCCTTCGTGGACCCTCTTGCTGGGTTCATTTCTTTCTGAAAAAGCTTGTTAAAAGCCAGCTCGCTTGACACACTAATTAGCTTCCTTTCATTCTCTGCCATCCAGGTTTCTATGGGGAATCTTCCCCAGAATTAAATGCTAAGCTGGTTAGGCACTTTCTTATTTTAGTCCTGAGATAATTTCTTGATTCTGGAAAGAGGGAAAGCTTATTTTATTTCAAACATGAGCCCCTCATGTTATTTTAATCAACAAGACTTTTCATGGCTGGGGGGTCGGATGGGGTCTGGCGAGAGAAGGAAGGGAGAAAAGCAAGACAACTTCCCAAACATCGGTACTCTTTTTCCCCACATGTGTGAGTTATCGCCACCTACTATAGATATGAATAATGTGGTCTGGCACTTCTTTATTTGTGACTGTGGCAATAAAAATAGCTTGGTACTTAACCAATTATTTCTAAGAGGTGGTAGCACAGTGTTTCTCTGAATGTCGAAAACCAGAAATAGAGCTTTTAAGAATTTCTTCCATCTGTTAGACAGAATGTTGGCTGGGTAGAGATTCAAACAGCACACATGTTATGGAAAAGGCCTCATTGCCCCACATGTAGAACATAAGCCCATGAAATCCACCACTTCATGTGACGTGCAACTAGCTGAATTCTGTTCTGCCAGCCAGTGCTCCACTTAACTGGTTGGTAACCAGAGGGGGAACACCGTTTTTGGGTGGCGGATCGTACCCCGAGGTAACAGTGACATTTATAGGAATGAACGCCACCCAGCCCGAGGAGTGACAGCCTGTTACAAGGGTAAACACTGCATATGAGCTTATTGGGAACGCCTTTCAACAGCAGTTTGCTCATTTTAGGAACTTCTTACAGGAATAACTAGGAGGCAAAATCTGGGGCATTGGTTTTGTGGTTTCAAATGTCTGGGTTGTGACTTGAAAATGTAGTGGCGTCCTTCTAGACGAAGTGAAGACTTGACTTTGAGCAGAGATCCAAAGATGGTTAAGATGGAGTCCTCAGCACAAGGGGCTCCAGTATATGTACAGGAGGCAGACGAGTAGTTAGAATTGAAAAAATAAAACACCCTGATGGCTGGGAGTTTGCTCTGGACAAGAGGAGAATAAATCTCCATACCAATTCCTTTCCTATTACCAAGACTAGTCGGGGAGAGAGCCCTGCCTGGGAATTTGATTTGGCCAAGGTCAAGAAAATCTCAGGGTCACAGCTTCTGCTGGATCAGTGCAGCCGACAGTCGGGTGGCAGTGGACAGGTGCCTGTTGTTGGGAAAGACACTGAGGTAGGTCCAGTTCTCTGCTCCCCACAGTTTAGCTTCCTTGTTATGTCTCAGACTTCAGAAAAGCCTGTTACATACAGCATTTGTGTTACTGTATTGTGAATTTAGGGGCAGAGCAGCAATGGAGGAAGGGGCCTTCCTTGTATCAGCCTTCTGCTGAAGTCACCTTGGTGGCAGCAGTTTCACATTGACGAAAAACAGTGGCCCTGAGACCACAGTCAGACCCTCTCTCCATACACACTTTTCCCAGATTACCAGGGGAAGGTGAGCCTTAAAGAAAAGGTCATGAAATTCTTGAATCACATCACATTTATTCACAAAACAGGGCCAGTGCATCTTTAGAGTTCTCTTTTAACTGTTTCCTTCACCCCCCACCCTATTTGTACCCAACAATGTGCAGATCCACCTTCTTTCTCTGGGAGCCCCATGAAGGTGTCTGCGTCTGCTCACCAACACAGTTGTCTCAGCCGCCCCACCTGGCAGTATCTCCTGATTTCTCCTTTGCCGCCCTGGCTCCCACAGCCCTGCTACGTGTGCTGTTCCTCTCAAGGGCACGCCACTGAAGTGCATGTCAAAGTGTGCTGCCTCCCACACACGCTGGGCTGCCCACTGCTGCTACCGCCAGCATCCAACACAGGGAACTGACCTCTGCTGTCAGTGTCCCTCAGGGGTTTCAGCAAACAACCCCTTTGCTTTGCTGCCTCTTTAGAAGCCCTCTCTCCCTAGTTCTCAAGGGAAGCGGGGGAAACTGACATGGAAACTGCCCATGTGGACTCCAATCCGAGAGGCAGGGACTGTTAGCTCTTAGAAGCGCTCTTCCTCTCATGTATTGGCCTCGTGATTAAAGTTGAAGCCCTGACCCACGTGGCACAGCTGGCTGGGCATCATCCTGCAAAGCAAAAAGTTGCTGGTTTGATTCCAGGTCAGGGCATGTGCCTGGCTTTCAGGATTGGTCCCAGGTTGGGGTGATTGATATTTTTCTCTCTCTCTTTCTCCCTCCCTTCCCCTCTCTCTAAAAATAAAATAAAATATTTTCTTTAAAGATTAAAGCTTAAACTCCCTAATATGGTCCCCTAAATCACCTATGACATGATCTGAGTGCCACCTTCTTTTCCAGCCGCATCTCTTACCACTCCCTTCAGTTTCCCTTCTGGTTCCCACACTTGCCTGCTTTCATGCTAGCCTCTGTAAATACTATTACCTCAGCCTGGAGACCATTCCTTTAGCTTCACCCACTTTTCTGAATGCTACTCATCCTGCTGGGTTCACCTATGACTCCACTTTCTCTAGGAAGCTGCCCATGGCCACTCCCAATGTCTGAGAATGCTGCCCTTTTAAGTGCGGTCAGGGCACCCTGTCCTACCATTGGTCATTAACACTGTATGTCTGTCAACTTCCCCATCTCCCCTGCCACACTGTATGGTCCTTGAGAGCAGGGACTGTATCTTATATCGACTTCGTCATTCTATTGAGAGTACACAGGAGGCGCTAAATAAATTATTGGATAAATGAAGAGTGAAACAGTTCTTGAGTCTCTTCCTTTAAGACAGGTTTTTCCCAAAGGGGGAACCAGTCCCCATTGCGCATACACTCCTGATGGACCTAACCCACTGGTCCTCTAGTCTGACTCTTAGGGTCAGCCTGGCAAAGGCTTGAGCTAGGACTCCTCCTACATAAGCATCTGAGGGGAATGGACCACAGCAGGGCTTCTCAAACTTTAATATGCACAGGGTTCCAGGGGTCCTGTTAAAATGCAGATTCTAGTTAGGATGTAGTCTGAGATGCTAAAACAGCTGGTTGGGGACCCATACCTTGAGTAGTAAGGTACTAACTAGATGTCTTGTGTAGTCTCTCTAAACTGATTACAGGATTCTGATTCATAAGAACTAACTGATGACTTCTGGCAAGATGGTAGTGTAGGTAAATGTGGTACCCGCTTCCTCCTGCAACCACATCAAAATTACAACTACAGAATAACCATCATTCAGACCTGCCTGAAATCTGGCAGAATGGAAGTCCTACAGCTAGGGAATTAAAGGAGAAGCCACATTAATTCTGGTAGGAGGGGCAGTTTGCAGATGAGACTGGTCCCACACCCATATGTGTCAGATAAGAGTTGGGAGGGACATCTCACTGCAGTTTTCCCCTGAGGAACAAGGGGTCCAAGCTCCACACCAAGCCCCTCAGCCCAGGGTTCCAGTGCCAGGAAGAGAAGTCCCCGTAATTTCTGGTTATAAAAACCAGCAGGAATCAAGGCTGAGGGACATGGAGGGCTTCAGGAGTCCCAGGAGGTTTCTCTTAAAGGGCCTGCACATGGACTTACTTGGACATACTCCCTCCTAGCTCCAGCACTGGGGCAGCAGCTTGAAAGGCACTAGGGACATATAGGAAGTAACGGAATTGTGTGGCATCAGGCAAGGGCTGGGCGGGGGTGGGGGAGGTAGCTTCCTCCCAGAGAGAGGACTGGAAGAGGCCACAGAGCTGGCAGACAGGTGCCATATCTGAGACTCCATCAACCTGGCTCACAATGTTTACCCTGCCCTGGTGCTTCCCTGAAGCCCCAATCCATCCAAATTTCAGGCCCACCGAAGTTGTTTCCTGTGGCTTTTCCATGTGAATAGCCTGTCTTGGCTCAGGCTTCATACTTTCCTAAAAATCTCTCAAACAAGCAGCATCTAGCCTCAGCATAACCCTATGCCTCTCATTAAGTGGCCCCAGGTCTGGCACTAGCAGCAGCCTGGTTTGCAGCTTGGCTTCACCTGGGCACTTCCAAGCTTAGCACAATTAGCAGCCATCTACAGATCACTTCGTAGCTCATGCTGGGTGGCCTCGGACAGAACACATGTGGTGGGTGACCTTGGTCTTCACCTCCCATCAGGCCCCAGAGCCAGTACACCCAGTGCACAGCTTCAGACCATGTCAAAGCATCACCATCTAAACACCACCACAAGTGACACACTCAATGGGTGGACTCAGTCCACTGAAGTCAGTCCTGCTCTGTGGGGTAAGCCCCTATACAGCTGATCCTCCGCAGTGGTGGTTGGTGGTCATAGTCAGTTTAAGGCTGATTGGCTTGGGGGTAAATCCCTTCCATTGATCTGCCAACAGCAATCAAGGCTCAACTACAACAGGTGGGTGTACACAGTCCACATAGGGACACACCTTGAGTGCCCAGCTTGAGTGATTAAGGAGGCCGTGCCACTGGACCCTACAGAATACGTACTACAGTAGGTCACAGTACAAAGCCTGGGAGACAGAGCAGCTGTACCTAATACATGGAAACAAACACAGGGAGGCTGCCAAAATGAGGAGACAAAGAAACATGGCCCAAATGAAAGAACAGATTAAAACTCCAGAAAAAGAACTGAAAGAAAATGGAGATAAGCAATCTATTAGAAGCAGAGTTAAAAATTCTGGTTATAAGGATGCTCAATTAAGTTATTGAGAACCACAACAGCATAAAAAAAATTAATCAGGAATGAAGGGTACACTAACTGAAATGAAGAATAGTTTACAGGGAATCGGCAATAGATGAAGCTGAGAATCAAATCACAATTTGAAATATAAGAAAGCAAAAAACACCCAATCAGAACAGCAAGAAGAAAAAAGGAATCCCCCTGCAAGAAATGAGGATAGCGTTAGGATCCTCTTGGACAACTTCAGACGTACCATCATTTGCATAATGGGGGTGCTGGAAAGAGAGAAGAATGAGCAAGAAATTGGAAACCTGTTTGAAAAAATAATGACAGAAAACTTCCCTAACTTGGCAAAGTCCAGAAAGCACAGAGTCACAAACAAGATGCACCCAAAGAGGCCCACACCAAGACACATCATAATTAAAATGCAAGATTAAATACAAAGAGAGAATCTTAAAAGCAGCAAGAGAAAAGCAGTTCTTTATCTACAAAGGAGTTCCCATAAGACTGCCAGCTGATTTCTCAACAGAAGCTTTGCAGGACTGAAGAGACTGCCAAGAAATATTCAAAGTGATGAAAAACAAAGGACCTACAACCCAAATTACCGTACCCAGCAAAACTGTCGTTTAGAATCGAAGAACAGATAAAGAGCTTTCCAGACAAGAACAAAAGTCAAAGGAGTTCATTGCCACCAAACCAGTATTACATAAACTATTAAACAGTCTTCTTTAAGAAGAAGAAAAAAATAAAAAATATGAACAATAAAATAGCAATAAATATATATCAAAAATTGAATCTAAAAAATAAAATAAATGAATAAGTAGAACAGAAAGAGACTCATAGATACAGAGAACATCCTGATGGCTGCCAGTGGGGAAAGAGGTTGGGGGCTGGGTGAAAAAGGTGAAGGGATGAAGTACAGACTGGTTGTTACAGAATAGTCATGGGGATGTGAAGTACGGTGTAGGGAATAGAGTCAACAATATTCTAACAACTGGGTATGGGCACAGGATTTATCAGGACGATCACTTAGTAAGTTATGTAATATCTAATCACTGGGGTGTGCTCCTGAAACTAATCTTGTATGTCAACTGTAATTTAAAAGTTTTTAAAATTAAAATAATGCAAAAAAGAACTAATTGGCCAAAATTCAAAGTACAAAAGAAGTTTTCATAGGTATGGTTTATTTACTTTCTTATAATGCCTGATTTTATTAAGAACAAAAGTGTTCTTTAAAATTTTTTATCATTATTTTTTATTTTTCAATCACAGTTGCAGGAGTGTCCTTTTTAAAAAACATGTGCCAATCACTGTAGGTTGTTTCCTTCTATTCTTATACTCGATCCCCTTTTCTCTTTTCTCTCTGATGTAGAGGCTGCTAAAGTTCAAATGTTCCCGCTCCCAGTATTTCTTACTGTTCTGCGTGAAATACATAACACAGAACTGGCAGCGGGATAAGGTTAGTCCTGAATCCTGTCTTAAATGGTAATACAGTGGCCTGAGTTGTAGGACCAATTTCAGCCGTTCAAAGATAGCAAGCCAATTTGTCTGTGATTCTCTCAGTCTTCCTCTCGTGCTTTCTACCTCATGATCACAGAGTAGTTGCTGCTGCTCAGTAAATTCAAGCCTCTCTTAGCATCCAGTGAGTTTCAAATTTTCCTGATCATTTTTTCCACAACTGGTTTATTTGAATCAGAATCATATCACACTTGGTTATTTTTAACAATATTATATGCCTTAAGCTCCAAATTTATTTTTATGAGATAAAAATAAATTCTTATTTGTTTAAGCTGGCCTTATTGGAGTTTTATATCCCTTGCACCAAACTGTAATACTATATACAATTTCTAAAAATTAAAATTTATTTTTTCTCTTTAGCAAATTAACACACTCTGCTTATAGAAATCTTAATAAATACAGAATACTAGAGAAAAGGAAAAGAAAATCAGAGTCCTATCACTGAAGTGCTGGTAACATTTCGATATATTTTCTTCCAATGTTGTTTGAATAGTTGTGTTAACACAGCAGTAACAAATGTGTGTCCTTTTTCTGCTTACCATTTTAAAAATGCATTTTGGGGGTGACAAAAAATATTCTAACATTGATTTTGGTGATGGATGTACAACTCTATGAACACACTAAAAATCATTGAATTGTACACCTTAAACAAGTGAATTGTGTGGCATATAAATTATAGCTCAATGAAGATCATATAAAAATTTTATATAAGCACTTCCTATTATGATAAATCCATTGTTAACATCTTAATTATTGCATAATCATCTATCAATAGGCTTTACTTCAATTTAAACTATGCTTCCGTTGTTCAGTGATTGGGTCAGCTCCCTATTTTCACTACCATAACATTGCTACAAATTCTTTGCACTTAAGACTCCTCTTTATCCAGAATTAGTTCCTCCCAGAGACAAAAATGCTGCGCCAAAGTGAGGCATCGCTTAAGCACGTGCAAGCTCGGCCTGGGGGCTCACTGCCAGTCAGTGCGGGCCACACCGGCTTTGTGTGCATTATTCCTTCAAATCTTCATCAGCCTAAGAAGTCTATTCTATCTCTATTTTCAAAAGTTGAAACTGGAGCTCAGAAAAGACAACTAACTCCTCCAAGGTCACGAGTCAATGTGCATGCAGTCCAGGAGCCAGTGTCTGCCCAGCTCTGGTCCCCGAGGCCGTGCGGTCGCCCACAACAGGACTCGATTTTGTCAGACCTTGCTAACTTCCAATGGTGAAAATGCTATCATTTTCTAAATTGTTTTTGGATGATTTTGAATCTCTTCTTTTGTTTGCCAAATCAGACATACTTATTTTGTTAATTACGCATTGTGGCCTTTCCCACAGATGACTATACAGTTTGAAGACTAAATAACACGTGATTGATGCCTTGTTGCCGTCGTTAAAAAGAAAAAAGCTGGCACGGTTTCCCTTTTCGAAGCGCGCTCCCACGTAGAAGCACCTTTAATGGTCGGCATGCCTCCCGGAACTCCCTCTAACCCGGCTCTTCGACGCGAGCGCCTGGTTCTCCCCGCCGCTGCTTCCACCTGGCTGAGCGTGGGTGCGGCGGCGAGGGAGCCGCGGAGTGCCCGCGGAGACTGCCTGGCTGCGGGGCCCGCCCTCCCCTTCGGCGCAGCCCGGTTCTTCCTTGCAGCAGGGGGGCTTGGAGCAGTCGTTGCTCTGCTCCTAAAGCGCTTAACCCAAGAGTGGCTCCTTTTCCACGGTTATGTAGACAAAGATCACAATGACGAGGATGACAAACACAGCGAGCTTCACGCCCACTGGAAACCTCTCTAGGTCCCTGCTCCCAGCACTGCCGCTGACTGTGCAGTTGTCTTCCTCTTCAGCGTCGCTCCGTCCTTGGGGTCCGGTGTCTGGTGGTCTGGAGGCCCACCTGTGAAGACGTTAGTGTGTGGAGCTAAGCACCCCCGGAAAGCGTGTGGCCTTTGGGCTCAAGGGAGCACCCTCGCGGGGCTCTATCATTGGAAACCCATGCTAATTTTAACAATGTGAGCAGGGTATCACTGGGATGTGAGGTCTCCAACCGTCCCACCGTCCCACCGAGCGTTTCTTTCTCATTATCACCCACGTGTGGAGTGACTTTCAGTGGTGGCCCAAGGCCTGACTCGGACGTGCCGACCCCCTGGTCTCTCCTGGGGGGTCTGTGGGAGCCCCGCGGGGGGCATCAGCACACAGGCCCTGTCCTTCCCTTCTTCACAGGTCTGACCACAGGACCTTCAGGGGGAAGATGGGAGGTGCTTTTGAAATGTGCTTATTTTGTATTAAAAGAGAAAGAGGATACTTTCTGAAACCTTTTAGAGAGAGTCTTATGTTTCCACTAGTTTAATCCTGGAAATGGGCTGAAGTTTATTCAGAAGTTAGGAAACTTTCCAGAAAACTTTACTTTCTGACTAATAAAATGGCCAGTCTTGAGCTTTTATTCCAACTACCTACTCTTTTTTCCCCTCCTTCTTTCCCCATTTTCCAAGACACAAAGAATAAATGTCTACAAATCAAGAACCTTGGGTTCTGGTCTCAGTTCATTGTGACTTTTGGATTCCCCTTGACCTCTCTGGCATCTAAATCTAAGTGGTGAACTAGAGATTTTGTAAGGCCCCTTTAGTTTTAAAGTGAGATATTGCCCTGACTGGCATGGCTCAATGGATTGGGCATCCTCCTGCACACCACAGGGTGGCTGGTTTGATTCCCACTCAGGGCACCTGCCTGGGTTGTGGGCAGTGTCCCCAGTTGAGGGCATGCAGGAGGCAACCTATATATGTTTCTCTCCTCTCTCCCTCTCTTTTCCTCTCTCTAATAAATAAATACATAAATTCTTTTAAAAAGTAAAAATAAAATGAGATATTATGAATCTTCTTTTTCAACAGATTATTTTTTAGACTCAAACCTTTCACAAAAATCTGAATAACAATTCTTTCAGAAGTTACATAAGTCCATAAGTTCTCCTCATATGCTAAGAAAAGTATTACCTGATTTCCTCGAAACATTTATGACCCAGAGAGTAGGTATCTTGGGCTTTTGGTTTAGTGATGGAAGCCTTGGGTCTCTAATGAACAGAAACAAAATATCAAGAAGAATTTATTTACCAAGAAGACAGTACTTATCAAATTATCAAAAAGAGGCCTCACAGTAGTTTCTAATGTCTTGTACAAAGGACCTTATTTTTTATTCTAGAAAAAAATTGTATGCTCTGAAGACTAAGAAAGTTTTTGGTACCTCAAGCGGTTTAGTGCCTGTTAGTATGAACTTCAAGTTAGCCTTTGTCAGTATTAGCAAGGACCTCCCATTCCCCCTTCTCCATGGAGTAACACTTTACTTCGGCGACTCACGTGAACAATGGACACACCAGTGACAAGGGCCCGGTGACACAAGCAGCATTCTGTTCTTAAGTATCATCGTTCTATTTTGCTCTTTTATTTGTACTTTTGTTACTTGGAGCTTTTTTTGTGAGCATGCATCATTTTTATACAAAGACTAAAGTTATTTTAAAAACCAAGTTGGCTATGAACAAGGACTAGAAAATAATTTAAGAAAATGAAAATGTTCTGTACGAGGAAAAGAAGCAGGGATGGTCATCTTTTCTTTTTCCAAAACTTTATCCCATGCTGTTTTTTTCCAATAAAGTAAACACATATAGCTCCCTTCACCTTTGTCTCCTTTCTATGAAATGAAGTTGTAAAAATTAAGTGGCTTAATCTATGCAAAGTTGGTAAAGCACTTGCTGATATGCAGTAAGCACTTAATAAAAGCACTTGGTAATAACGATTGTGATAATAATTATTACTACTAATTTCCTGTTGCCAGTTTTCCTCACTTGTCTAATTTTCCCTGTCTACTCATACTTAATATTCAGGCCTTAACATCCTCAAGTGTCTGCAATGTCCAGGAATGTGAAGATGTGGTGTCAGACATCGCTGCTAACCACCCTCTAGTGAGTGCCAGGCCCATCGACCCATTCACTCACTGAGGCCTCCCAGACCACCCTACCCTCATCTGGTAGGCACTATCACCGCTCTAGTTTGGATACGCGGAGTCTGGGGGCACAGAAAGCTTAGGGAACTAGTCTAAGGTCACACAGCATTCAATGTCAGGATCTCTGTCCTAGAATCTACACTCAACTCCTCTCCACTCTTCAGTTTGTAAACATCACTTCCCTCCTGCAAGAAGTCTTTATTCTTCTCATCCACTCAGATCAGTTGTCTGGTCTATAATTCTTCAGCCCTAATATACACATACTCTATTTCTCTTTAATCAGTCCACAATGTCAACCATGTAGGGTTATTGGTAAGTTGGTGCTATACCCCTTCCCAGAGACCCAGAACCCCTGAGCACGAGAGGAGCCTCATGCACCAACCATGCTGCCAGAGGCCTCAGAATACAGGAGGCTACAGACAAGGGGATCAGGACCTGGGGACTTCTGCAAGATCGGACTGACCGACAGCAGGACAGAACAGAACCAGGGGGACAGTCAGAAGGAGACGTTCCGACAGCAATGCTGAGATACGACTAGGACGTGATGGAGAGTGGGACAGGGGGCACTTGGACACTCATGTGAGTCACAGAGTTACCAGGAGAAAGGACAGCCTTGGCCTTAGCCAGTGTGTTGTCAGGATACTCCGACAGAGCGCAGAACCCTAGTGAGTCTGGAACATTGCCCACAGGGTGCTTTGTGTCGCCAGGTCCGATGGTCTCAGCCTAAGGCAGGGGTGGGACAGACACGGCCCGCTATACCATCATTTACTGCTGGTCATCCCTTCCCAGTAAAGCCACCAAACAATGAAGCAGCTGTGGCCTCCACCCCTCCCCCTCTACTCCCTGCGCCACCTTCTTAAAGAAGATGTTCTCAACAGTGGTTTAGTGATGCCCAAGCATAGCCCCTGCAGTCGGTGCGAGGACGTGCAAAACCCCACAACAAAGCAAAGGCTCTGGAGGAAGAGGGACTTTAAAAGCTCTCAGCAAGGTGCCACAGGGGCTAGTGGCGGTCTGCTCACTAAGACACATGTCAGACTATTTCCAAAAATGTTGGAAAAATTTTTATAAGCACATTTTTTTCTTTTCTTTTTTTTAACTACAGAAAATTTCAAACATATACAATGTAGACAATGGTGTAATGAACCTCCACATACCCATCACGTGCAACTTCTTTTTAATTCTCTTAAAATTAAAATAGATATGTTCACCCTGGCTGGTGTGGCTCAGTGGATTGAGCGCAGCGCCTGCCAACCAAAAGGTAGAAGGTTCAATTCCCAGTCAGGGCCCATGCCTGGGCTGCGGCCCAGGTTACCCAGTTGGGGGCACTCAAGAGGCAAACACATACTTATGTTTCTCTCCCTCTCTTTCTCCCTCCCTTTACCTCTCTCTAAAAAATAAATAAAATCTTAAAATAGATATGTTAAATAAAGCATTTGGGGTAGAAGCCTATTGCGAAATCAAATGACAGGATTTCACAGCTCTTAGACAATCCAATACACACTCTCCTCTCTTTCCTCCTGCCAATAAGGAGGTTTAGATTTTCCATTTTCTTTTCTTTTATAATTTACTTCCTTTATATCACTCAAATGCAGAGTTCTACAGTATGTAAAAGGTGAGCAATTTAATTGTCAAAAAAAGAGTAATTCTGGCCTATCAACTTGACTGTGCAGCCATCAATAAATGTAATAATTATAAAGACTGCATGACAGGGAAAGGGATATTGGTTAATGATAAATGCAGCAAACCGAGTACAGAACTGTGCGTGCACAGTGGCGGCAGCAGTGTGAATACATACAGTATATGCTCATAAACAAAAACTGGAGGGAAGTAAAAGATTAAATCAGCTCTTGTGTCAGGTGGCACATTTGGAGCTGATTTAGTTTTCATTTTAGGTCACCCCTTTAATGCTATCACAACATTGTTTTCACTATAAACACCATTTGCAATGGAACGTAAGAACATTAGTGTTCGTTAAAGCCGTGACTTCGTGAGGGTAGGTGGCGCCAGGGTAGGTGGCGCCCCGGGGAAATGTAACAGTATCTTTCCTCCTTGCTCCCTACACCCAGAGCCAGACTCTGCAAAGACGGCTGTTGGGGCAAAGCATTCACAGCCGAGAGTGGGCAATGTGTGGCCCTCTCTGCCTCTCCACCCACCTCACTGCATTCAAGTCAGAAAAGCACACCCATCCACACATTATTGACTAGAGCTGCAGTTATAAATGTAATAATTCTGAGATATGCCGATATAGTAAACCATGGGGCTCGTTACAATACTAGCTGACATGTATATGGATTTCCTGTGTATCAGGCACTGTTTTAAGACTTTTACGTGAATAAAGCCATTTAAGCCTCAATATCACCCTGTAAGGAGCTTTTATGATGCCCATTTTATAGATGAGAAAACTGAAACATGGAGAGTTAAGTAGCTTGCCCATGACCACACAGGTTTTGAGATGGTGGAGCCAGGAGTCAACCCAGGCCGTGAAGCCTCAGAGTCTCTGCTCACAATCACCACGCTGTACCGCGGAATGAGAGCGCTGCTTTACAAGAATGGAATTAGCAATACCACGTTGTGAATGTCTATTATCTTGGGCATTCAACGTGCCTCAATTCATGTAATATTTGTAACAACTCCAGGAGCTGACCATTATAGTCACCATTTTACAGACGAGGAAATAGAGGCTCACAGAGCTAAAGTATTTGCTCCAGATACACAATCAGTAAATGGCATAGCTATAATTTTTTTTTAGTTGATTTTAGAGAAGGAGATGAAAGGAAAGAGAGGCAGAGAAAAAAACACACATCAATTTGTTGATCCATTTATTTATGCACTCACTGGCTGATTCTTGTATGTGTCCTGACCAGGGATCAAACCTGCAACCTTGGTGCTTCAGGATGATGCTCTAACCAACTAAGTAAGCCACCTGGCAGGGCAAGGTATAACTATAATTTAAGCCCAGATATTCCGGCTCCAATGCCTATGTTTTTGTGTTTTGTAATATTTCTACTGGGAGAATTCATCACTGAAAATATGTCAACTATTTCTAAAAAATGTTTTTATTAATTAATAAATTATAAAATCATGTTACAAGTGTGTAACACTTATAGCCATCAATTCTCTTCTTGAATATTTCAGATGAATTGGCTTTTTAAGAAGGTTTTTCCAACCCTGGCTGGTGTGGCTCAGGGGACTGAGTGCTGGCCTGCAAATCAAAGGGCGGCAGGTTCGATTCCCAGTTATGGTGCATGCCTGGGTTGTGGGCCAGGTCTCTGGGGGGAATGTGTGGGAAGCAACCATGCATTGATGTTTCTTTTCCTCTCTTTCTCCCACCCTTCCTCTCTGTCAAAAATAAATAAAATGCCTTTTTTTTAAAGACGATTTTTCCGGGTAGACTATTTTGTGCTAATTCTTACTGCCTGCCGAGGTACACACGTATCATGCTGAGTCTGAGAGTGGGTGGTACGTGAGGCAGTGTCACACTATGTCATAGTTGACTGCAAGACATTGGACTAGTATTCAGAGCCAGAAAGAACGATAATAATTTTGTATTCTCATTAAATCATTACTCATCAAAAAATGTATTTGGTTTTTGAAAAATGATCTACTTTGACTAAAATAATTACTGTTTGCCCATAAAGGAAACACGTTTGTTTGCATTTGCACAAGACGTGTGTTTTACAACAGAGACCCAAGCCCAGCCAGAAGTATCATATACTGGCACCGGCACTTACAGGCAATCAAAGAAGGGGTGCCGGGTGCTCAGGTCCCCACCCTCCTTCCTCTTACTCTCCCAGGACTTCTAACTGTTGGAGTTCGGGGAGTCAGGGGCCCAACATTCTGGGGGTGGGGTTAAAATTCTCTCTGGACTGAAATGTGTTCCTTTTTCAATCACTCCACTGCACTAACGCAATTTTTTAAAAAAGGCCTATATGAGGAAGTGGACATTTTTGTAAATGACCTGACAAACTGGCAGTTATTACCTCTGTACAGGCAAAAACAAAAATCTCCTTATTGACTACAACTGATTAAATTAATAAAAGACCTTACAATAACTTCAGAAACACTGTGTTCTTTTAATCTAAATAATGATTTTGAATTAAAAGCCTTTTAAAATAACCTGCACAACATTAACAAAAGAAAGGTCAAAAACTTTCTGATCATCTCCACTCCTGCTTAAAAAAAATCTTCTAAAAATAAATAAATAAAATCTTTAAAAAAAAAAAAATCTTCTAGCCTACCAAATAGAACGCGAACTTTCTTTACTCAACAGCAGGTGTCTTCCGACACCTGTACCAAATATTCTCAAAGGTAAACGTTAAAAGCATTTTCTTTAAAATCGGAACCAAGGAAAATATTCCTACTATAATCACTCATTTAATATTGTAACAAAAAGATGTTATCCAGCATAGCTAAACAAAAAGAAATTAAAGGCATACAGAAGAGACTAAAAAGAATTTGCAGAAAAATTATTATAATTACAAAAAGTTAATTGCTATAAGACAAAAGTTATTGGCACAGTCAGCTGCATTTCTATATATCAGCAAAAAAACATTTAAAACATATTTTTAAAAGATACTATTTCCAGCCCTGGATGATGTGGCTCAGTGGACTAAGCATTGGCCTGCAAACCCAAAGGTCGCTGGTTCGATTCCCAGTCAGGGCACATGCCTGAGTTGCAGGCCAGGTCCCCAGTTGCGGGCAGGTGAGAGGCAACCAACAGATTTATCTCTCACACATCACTGTTTCTCTCCCTCTCTTTCTCCCTCCCTTCCCCTCTCTCTAAAAAAATAAATTAAAAAAAAGATACTATTTCCAAACAATTTTGCAACAAAAATTAAAAACCTACCTAGTAATAAAGCTAACAAAGATGAGCATGACCTTTATTGAAAAAATAATAAAATCTTCCTGAAGGACTTTAAAGAAAGTTTCAATAAATGTAAAGATGTAACATGTTCACAAGCACGAAGACTCAACAAAGATTCAGCTTTTTCAAAATTAACTTATTAAGTCAACAAAATTTCAACCTCAATTACAATCTGAATTTTTCATGGAATTTGATAAGCTTATCCTAAAATTTATTTGGAAGAATAAAGGGATAAGTAAAAAATAAGACACCACCTTGGACCAGGTGAGAGATGTCGCTGTGGTAATGAAGGCGTTCCTCTGTGAGCACAGCGAGACAAGTGGATCTGGACAGGGACCCCATCAGATCCATCGCGGCTCTCATTTTCTGTATTTTATGATACTCCGGCACCTTGGGGCCTTGCTAACCCTGGAGAGACTGCCTCTCTGAAGGTTAGGTAATTCCTGGAGACTGGAAAGACTTGTCTGTGCCTGAGCCTTTTCATACACAAGCCAAACAACCCCTCCAGTCTTCTTTATCTAACTCACCTACCAAGCCGATATTTTCCTTCCCAGCCCAGGGCCAGATATTGGACAACTGGGGTCCACTCCGATAGCCCAGAACCTGCTGAAATTAGTCAAACTAGCCAATGCGGAAATGCCTGCCTCACCTCACCCATTCCTTCCTGCAAAAACCACAACAAAGCCTTGTGTCCATGCCCTCCCCTCACTGCTGCCTCCTGACTGGCCCCGCAACTTCCCCATGAGGCCCTGCAGGGCATGACGTGCTCAGTCTTCTTGGAAACTGCAGGTAATAAACTTCTCTGAAAGGCACTTGTCTCTGTGTCTGTCACCTTACTGTAGTGTGTGTAGCTAGATTTTAATAAAGGAAGGGGGCAAAGAGATCAGACATTATTAAGCATAACCAGCTGGGGAGCATGAGCCTGCCTGCTTCACCAGGAAGCTGCAGCTTCACACACTCCCCAGGGAACCATGAGTCTGTTCCAGCAGATCACTGGGGGAAGGGATAACCAATAAAAAGGAAGGCAAGCACACGCACAGTAGGAGTCAGGATGGCGACCGTAGAGGCCTGTCAGTCTAGCCTGGGAAAAATGAATTGGTTAGGTGGACTCGGCCTGTGAAAGCTTGGGAAATTGAGTGGTTATTTTGACAAAGCTCCTGGTCCTTCTCAAACCCAAGATAATAAAACCCCAGCTAACAAAGCCCTCCCTTTCTTTCGCCAAGTAACATGTGCTCACCCCAATCACCCACGCTCTCTGTAGCAACCCTGCAGGTCTAGCAGCCACCTGGGGCCCATGCACAGGCTCCAAAGGACTAAGCTTAATATGACGCAGAAACTCTGGACACTGGCTTCTGTTTTGGCCTTGCTGAAGACAAGATTGGACTTTTTCCATGGCAGGCCAGACAGAGATGAGAACTTGGAAATCTAGCGGAACTCCTTTGATTTTGCATCTGGTGCCACAAAAAAAATCTTACCACACCACAGTCTCCTACATGTGGGTCTTCTGAAATGCTTTCCTCGTGACACTGCAAGGACTGCACTTCCACTGGCAACATTACCACACCTGATTAAAACCAATCCTGCCTACACTGTTAAATTCCCATGGAAATTTGATGAATGACAAGTGCTAACATTGCAGATCAGAAGAGAAAGGAGAGACTATTCAAAATGGTGTCAGGAACGAGATGAGACAGGTATACATCTCCAAATTTCTCCTGCTGAACATGGCCCCAAATCCCGGACACTGTGTGTAAAGCAAACATAAGAAGACTCTGAAAGCTGGAGAAAAGCAGATGGGCTAGGGACCTCAGGACCCAAGGAAAGGGCACACAGTGAATGCCCTGCGTTTCCTTTTTACCTCACATGCCCTGGCATCTTCACAGATTGGTGGCGGGATGTAAAAGGGAGCAGTCACTGTGCAAAACAGTTTTTCCATGACCAAAAAACTTAAACACAGAATTACCACTTGGCCCCAAATTCCACCCTTAGGTATACATCCAAAATAATTGCAAACAGGTGCTCAAATACTTACACATGAGTGTCCATAGCAGTATTGTTTGCAGTAGCCAAGAGGTGGAAACAATCCAAATGTCCATGCTGGATTAATACATGTATAAATTATGGAATATCCATATAACTGGATATTATTCAGTCATAAAAAGAGGTGACGTGCTGATGCACACACATACTACAGCATGGATGAAACTTGAAAACCTTATGCTATGCCCTGACTGGTGTAGCTCAGTTGGCTGGGCACCGTCCCCCAGAGTGAAAGGTTGCAAGTTTGATTCCAGGTCAGGGCACATGCCTGGGTTGCAGGTTTGGTTTCCGGTTGGGGTTGGTATGAGGGGCAACTGATCAATGTTTCTCTCCCTCCCTTCCCCTCTCTCTAAAAATAAAGAAATAAAATCTTTTTAAAAATTAAAACCTTATACTACATAAAAAAGCAACAAAACATCACATATTGAATGATTCAATAAAATATACAGAAGAAAAAAATCCATTGAAACAGAAAACAGATCAGCAGTTGCGGGGGGATGAGAGGTTGTGGAGTAACTGCTTAATGGGTACTGAGTTTTATTTTGAGGGTGACGAAAATGTTTGAAACTAAATAGTGATACCATTATGAATGTCCCATATGCCATTGAATAGTGCACTTGAAAATAGTATATTTTATGTTATGTGAATTTAACCTAAAAAATTTCTGATTCTCATCATTGTAGTATGAATATCCTTATGTCTTTAGACTAAAGAACTATGTACTGAAGTTTTGGGAGAGAGTAAAAGATCATGAAGTCATAATTTAGTTCAAGGTAAAAACAATAAATAGATAAAATTATAAAACAAATGTGGTAAAATATCAACAATTGGTAGATCTGGTTAAAGGCCATATAGGAATTCTTTGTTGGAAACTTACATTTTTAAAAGACAAGTAGAGCCCTGGCTGGTGTGGCTCAGTGGATTGAGCACTGGCCTGTGAACCAAAGGGTCGCTGGTTTGATTCCCAGTCAGGGCACGTGCTGGGTTGCAGGCCAGGTCCCCAGAAGCAGGTGTGCAAGAGGCAACCACACAGTGATGTTTCTCTCTCTTTCTCCCTCCCTTCCCCTCTCTCTAAAAATAAATAAATAAAATCTTTAAAAAAAAACACAAGTAGAAAAGTGTAGAAAAATGTGAAAAGACAAGCCCACTGTTTATAACGAGGGAGGCTATGCACGTGGTGGTGAGGGGCAGGTGCTGTTGGGTAATCTCTGTGTTGTACTCTCAGTTGTGCTGGGAACTGCCAGGCAGAAAGGACAAGTCCAAACTACTAGGAGATCTGTAGTACACTTGTGGTTGACAAAGGGTTAGTATCCAAGACATATAACGAGCTCCTATAAATTAAGAAGGAAAAGCCCTGGCTGGTGTGGCTCAGTGGATTGAGCGCCAGCCCGTGAACCTAGGGGTCGCTGGTTTGATTCCCAGTCAGGGCACGTGCCTGGGTTGCAGGCCGGGTCCCTGGTGGGGGACATGCAGGAGGCAACCACACACTGATCTTTCTCTCCCTCTCTGTCTCTTTCCCTTCCCCTCGCTCTAAAAATAAATAAAATCTTTAAAAAAAATTAAGAAGGAAAAGATAAACAACCTAATAGAAAAATGAGCAAAAAACATGGACATTTCACAGACAGTCAAATATAAATAACCAACAAACATATGAGAAGATGCTCAACTGAATTAGCGTAAGAGTAATACAAACTGCAATCACAATGAAACACCACCTTACAACCACTACACTGACAAAAAACGAAATCTGGGAATACTAAATTTTGAGGAAGGTCTGGAACTGTGCAGCTTCTATATTGCTGGTGGGAACACAAAATGGTGCAGCTGCTCTGTGGAGCAGCTTAGCATGATCTCTCAAGATGTAAGCTGAAGAGGTGCATATCCTGCAAGTCAGCAGCTCCGCTTCTGGATCTATTCACTGGGTCAGAAAAAAGTTTGGCACCTATGCATAATGGAATGTGTGCCACAATGTTTGTAGGAGCATTGCTTGTGTTAGGAAAACTCGGCCACAATCCAAATGTCCCACAAATAAGGACTGGATGAAGGTGCTTTTACAGTAATTATACAGCAGTGGGAATGAATGAATGAATGAGAGCTACAGGTATTGGTGAAGCTCGTAACATAACAGGGGATGCTAGAGGGGAGTCACAGAAGAATACTTACACTATGGTATCATTTAAACATAATCCAAAACCATGAGAAACTAAAGTTTGTGGATACTGTAAAGAAAAGGAAAAGAATAATCAGTGGAAAATTCAGGACAGTGGTTTCCATGGGGAAGTGAAGGAAGGGAGATAGGACCAGGAGGAACACATTGGGGTCTTCAGCTGAATTAGCAATGATTTAAGTTTTAATTTCTAACGGCTTATTACACAATTCTTTATACCTTTTCAGATGCATATGTTATAATAAAATATCAAAAAAGGTTTTCAGGTGTGAATTTTCTTCTGTCTAATAGAGGCGAATTCCAGGCACCTGTATGCGTATCAGTCGGCCCATTTTAACTGTGCTGATTCCTGTACCATGGCTTGAACGTACGGACGGAAGAGCCGTCGGAAAAGGCCTCAGATGGACCATCACTGCAAAACAATCACCGGAAAGAAAGCCTTTGCTTCCAAAGGTGGAGAGATGTCCTGCCGGCCTGGGATGCCATGCAAAGAGACACCGGAGGGAGCTATTTCACCACTCAGGTGCCTGGTTGTTTTCCTTTCTTTGGCAGCTTGATATAATGGCAAGGGCAATAGAATGGCAACTAGGAGACTGGAATTCCATTTCCAACTTTTCTTCGAATTGCGTGGTCTTAGGCAAGCCACATCCCCTCTCTGCCTATTTCTCCATCTATAAGATGTACCATATAGCCCCCTCCAAGAAGCCTTTGAGATAAGAAATACTGTGATCAACAATTATAATAAATCATGCCTGGACTCACGCATTGTGATAAATAGTACCTGGTACTAAGGAAGCCCTAATAAATCCCAACAGATTAAAATAACTCAGGGTGCTCATAGAGAAGGTAAACAGGAAACTTCTCCTTAAAATGGGTACATATATCTATACCCATAATGCAAATTACAAGCTAGCTAAAGTCAATGTGGTTATATTCTTAGATGAAAAGAAAAGGAAAGCTGAGTTTTCTAAACAAATCCATATTTTTCTTACTTAAAGAGAATATCATTGCTCATAATTCAGTTTTATGAAAATAAATGCATACCTTTATTATCATCTTAGAATCATATAATCAGACTTCGGTCTCACTAACTCTTCCTGATGCTCTTGTATTTCAAAAACTAGGTTCTATTACACAGAATGAATCAGCATGTAATCAATAAGATACAGACACATTGATTATTAGCATATTTAAGCATATCTACCAGGAGGTCAGTATTTTTGCAGGAAGAGTGTTACATTGCACTTTTTGTAAATATGGTACTTAGCTCCCATTCACACATGTCAAAGGTAAGAACTAAGGGCTTATTGCGTAGTTATAGAATAGGTAATTTACTCTTCACCTTGACCCAAGTGGAATATACAACTACTATTGGGAGTAGGAATGTTTTTCGATTAATTAAGAAACTAGCCCTGGCTGGTGTAGCTCAGTGGATTGAGCACAGGGCTATGAACCAAAGGGTCACCAGTTGACTCCCGGTCAGGGCACATGCCTGGGTTGCAGGCCAGGTTCTGAGATGGGGGCACATGAGAGGCAACCACACATTGATGTTTCTCTCCCTCTCTTACTCCCTCCCTTCCCCTCTCTCTAAAAATAAATAAATAAATCTTAGAAAAAAAGAAAAGAAACTATTATAGAGATGTTTAACATAAGGTCTCCTAAAAACCTCTGCATGTATCTCAAGCCACACTTAATGGTAGCCCTTTAATATATATTCCCGTGGTACATTGGGTCTTCTGCTTACAGCATTTGGGGCAGGCCCTGCACATGCTAATTACAGGCCTACAAGGTATCTTATCAGCAGCAACAGAAACTGAGACATGAGAGTAAAAATCCTATTAAAGTTTTGGCACAAAGACATTGAAACAACAGAATTGGAAGCAAATAGAGACATGAAGCTTTCCTCTCCTTCCTTGTCCTTCCCTGCTGGCTGTCAGTGTGTCCGCTCAAGAAGTGGGGCAGAGGGGACATGAATGAGGGGTCAGAATACCTGGAGGCCAAAGAAATGGAGCGGCAGGGGCTGTGTATTTTGGGGTTCTGGTGGTTGAAGAATGGCAGTGGCAGGGGAGGGAACAACATGGAGGCTTCAGTGTGCCCTGTGACAAGAGAGACAGTGATGGCAGGGCCACACGAAGGTGTTGCCACGTCCAGTGGTTGAGGAGGTGGGGATGAGGGCCATGCAGAGCGGGAGGCGGCTGTTATGGTTGGGAGACCGTTACACCGAGGAAGTTAGGGAGTTGAGCAACATGTAAATATATTGAGGCTAACGGAAGCCAGGTTTCTCACTGTCACAAAAGTGACTTACAGCTCTGAGCGGTGTGGCTCACGTGGTTGGGCGTCATTCTGCAAAGCCCAAAGTCATCGGTTCAGTTCCCAGTCAGGACACATGCCTGTGTTGTGGGCTTGGTCCCAGTCAGGGCACGTGCAAAAAGCAACCAGTCAATGTTTTCTTCTCACATTGCTGTTTCTTTCCCCCTCTTTCTCCTTCCCTTCCTCTCTCCCTTTTTCTCAGAAAAAAAAAAAAGTGACTTACAGACATAGAAAGGGGAAAGGTTAGGAAGAACACTGAAATGTCGGGTTGTAATTGAAGATCAAAATGAACTCATGTTTTTAAATTTTACATAGAGAGATATGTGTACAAACAGTTATAGAGGCAGATGTGCATGTGCACACACACACACACACACACACACACGTGTTCTCCAGCTCTGTCCCCCAAGAGGACCCAGAAGCAATGACTCTCAGTAGCAATGAGCTCACTGAAGGCCTAGATCTTGGGGACGTTTTTTAAAGCTTTTATATATTTATTTCTAGAGAGAGGGGAAGGCAGGGAGAAAGAGAGGGAGAGAAACATCGATGTGTGAGAGATACATCAATTGGTTGCCTCTCGAACGCCCCCAATGGGGGACCTGACCCACAAGCCAGGCATGTGTCTTAACTGGGAATCAAACGAGCAGCCTTTCTGTTTGCAGGCCAGTGCTCAACCCACTGAGCCACACCAGCCAGAGCTGGATCTTGGGGTTTTTAAACACCATCCTGCACAAAACGGAACGAAGGCTCCTGGGGCAAAAAAAAGCACAAGGTGGGTCTGAAACATCTTTTTGTGTCAGAAATTCAGGAAATGGTCAAGGAATGATGAGGACATATCAAAAGGACATAGTATTCATATTGAAGGGGCTCACACAGACAAAATCTGGGACAAGTTGAGTATTAAAATAAATAATGACAACAGATACAGCTCATTCAATTTTATTTTTTTATATTTTATTTTACTTATTTTTAGAGAGGGGATGGGAGGGAGAAAGAGAGGGAGAGAAACACTAATGTGTGGTTGCCTCTTGTGCACCCCCCACTGGGGACCTGCCCTGCAACCCAGGCATGTGCCCCGAATGGGAAGTGAAACAGCAATGCTTTGGTTCATAGACCAGCACTCAATTCACTGAGCAACACCAGCCAGGGCTCATTCAATTTTAAAAAATCAATGAGTCTGTTCTAATGTGAAAGAATGAAAGAACAAATGAATGATTGAATGAATGAATAAGATGGGGGAGAAGGGAAGGTCTTCCTTATAGTAGACTGCCAACTAATAAATGCAGAGGGAATAACAGAAGCAGAAACATCTCAGTGGGCCATCCTAGTGGAAGTTGATTCAGGCAGCCGTCTTCAAGAGCTAGGGCTAATGGATGAGGTTTGAATAGGAACACTATATTGGTGTCATTTCAGAATATTTCCCCACAAAATATTGTTTGATTACAAATGGGAAAAAGATGGTTTCATGGAGAAACCTGACAGACACCAACTTTCCCAAGTGATTAAGGTTAACATTACCAGCGCTGGAACAGGGTGGCATTGTTCCCTGGTATGATGCACTGAGAAGAGCAGAGCATCATTTCTGAGGATTTTCTGCCCAGAAGGGATGGCCTCTGTGAATAGTCAAAACGAAAAATCAGCCCTGGTTGGTGTGGCTCAGTGGACTGAGCACCCACCTGCAAACCAAAAGGTCACTGGTTCAATTCCTGGTCAGGGCACGTGCCTGGGTTTTGCAGGCCCCCATCTGGGGGCATGTGGGAGGCAACTGTTCGATGTATCTGTAGCACATCGGTATTTCTCTTCCTCTCTTTCTCTGTCCCTTCCCCTATAAATAAACAAACAAACAAACAAACAAATAAATAAATAAATAAATTCTTTAAAAAAAGAAAAGGAAAAATCGCCCTCCAGAATGAAAGGCGTGTACTCTTTAGAATGGCTGAGGGCATGAGTGCTGGGAAAAGAGCGAGGCACAGTTGTTCAGGACTAAAGGAGACTGAAGAGCCCTGACAACCAAAGGCAGCATGTGTCGCTGGACTGGTCGTGGACCTGAAAGCAGAGACATTATCGGGACAGTTGGTGAGGTTTGAAAGGGTCTGAATATTGGACTGAATCTTGAATCAACATGAATTTCCTTATTTGGAGTGTTATTCGATGGACATGTAGGAAAGCGTCTTCTGGGGGTGGGAAGAATATATGCCAGAGAAATGAGGGCTTCATGTCTACCTTTACTCCCAAGTCACTTAGAAAGACAGTGCACACGCCCACATACACACAGAGCAAATGTGCTGAAAGGTAACAAATAACCTCAGCAGAAGGAATATGGGAATTCTTTGTACTATTTCTTGCAACTTTTTCTAAGTGTGAAGTTATTTTTAAAAATGTTTAAAGATGCAGGAAAGGAAGGATTTAAGTATCAGATTAAGAAAGAAGGAGTCCTATATAATGGGAGGGCACAGAGACTTTAGAGCTTGGCCGGCTCCAGTAAAGTGCAGCATGTACAGAGAATAATCTCCAATTGCATGTAGACACTTAATTATATAAGTATAGCTGTAGGCACTCTGATAAATCGCATTCTGCAGCACTTAAGAGTTCACAACTAAAAATTCAGCTTCTATTATATTATTTTTCACTTAAGCATGTTGCTTTGTACTGCAGGTAATTAAATATTGTGCTTTTTATAGAATAGTAATATTAATGATAGTAATAGTTCTTATTTGTACTTAACTCTTATTATGCACCATCACTATTCTGTTTTACATGCTTTTACTTAACCTTCACAACACTCGATGGAGTTGAGACTATTATTATCCTTGTTTATAGATGAGGAGCTAAGAGACAGAGAGGTCAGGTGTCTTGTCCAAGTTAGTGCCGAGCTGGACTTGAACCCACAGTCTGGCTCTAGAGTCCACATTTTTAATACGCATATTCTGTGTTTCCTGAGCTCATTTTTACATTTCTTCAGGACAGGAACAAGCAGGTCTAGCACAATGCCCTGTCTCGGACAAAGGGTTGTTAACACCCAGGCTGAGGGAGACCCGGGGGTGAAGCTCTGTTGCAACCCTTCCCTGGATGGTCATCAATTCACTGTGACCTAAGCATTGTCTCTCAAGAGACTCTATTAAGGTATGTCCAAGAGACAAAAGAGATGGTACAGAATAGGAAATGAGAAAAAGAGAGATCATCACCATCAATATAGGACAAAAGCTCCTTTCAGTTCAGCCAGCAGGGACTGAGTAACTCCCCTCCCCCCACATGCCTGGCATTGAATTCAGTGAAGAGGGTTCAAAGACATAGGCTTACTATCAAAATTTTAAAACCTAGAGCAAAAGCTCTCTGACAGAGGGTGGGAGTAAGACTGATGGAAAGTGCAGACTCCTAGGGCCAGACCCACAGAGCACCTGCGGGGGAACTCCTAGGAGAATATGCAGGCCAGGTGACCAGATGAGAAGAGCTCATTCCAGCCTGGGAGGGCAGAATGAGTGCTGACTCTGGCAAGAAAGAGTGCTCACGTCTGGGGAAGAGAATGGGAATGCCAGGGGCTCAGGGGCACGCCTCTGGGTCTCGGGTGGGTGCAGCAGCCCTCCTCAGACAGGTGCCAACACCTCAGCCTTTGGAACCACTCCCAAACCCAGGATGACCATGTGCCCTGGTTTGAGAAGACAGCCCTGCTTTATTCCTGTTTTCCCAGCATCCCTTCTGGTTAGCGTCTCCTTTCATTCTCAAAAGCATAGCGTTTGTGGCGATAAATTACATGGTTGTCCTGTGAAACCCCACTTTTCGCAGCCTGACATTGTTATTCTGCCCCTGCCATCCCTGAATCCCATCTCTCCTCTTCAGAGGATTTAGTCTGACATGCACACATCGGCTTTACTCCCTCCCCCATCAGTGGGAGCTTAAGCTGTGTCTAGAGTCTATCTGATGAGAAAATCCCCAATTAAAAAAATACTGACCTGACTTTCTAAGTGGTCTTAATCACCAAATCAAATGGGCTGCCTATGTAATTTAATAACGCACACATGGACAGTGTTAAAAAGTGTCCAGAAATGGACACAATCTCCAGGTGGTCTGTACTGCACTAGACACCTCCTAAAATGAGAGGAAAATACACGCTCCTCAGTGCTGCAGAGAAATGTGAGTGCTGTCGCTCGGTGCTTGGGGGGCTGTTAGGCATGGACCACTGCTCTTACGTAATTAAAGTCTATGGTGTTAGATGAGCGTCTCAATAAACACACTTTCTACTACCTTTTACATGGAAATTTAAATGCTTATTTACATTTACTTTCGGATTCAAAATTGAACAGATGTCTTGAGGCTCTTCTGAGACACAAAATGGCTTATATAAATCCTTCAGATCAAAACATTTTATGCCATTGCAAACTTTCTATTTAATTCTATTGCCAATTCAAAATATTGATGCGGTTTTATTTGGGGTCTACGCAAAGCAAAGCCTGAAGGGCACGGCCCCACCTGATACATTTTAAATACTCGGGATGCTTTTTCTCCTTTAAATGTCTTTGCAGGAACTGTACAAAAGGATTTTCTGTAGAAACGAGGTGTCACTTAAAAGATTTTTAGAATTCTTTTAGAAAATTTGATATCAGAATTACTTCATCAAATTTGAATTATGTTTAGATGAAAAGCTAAAGTTACAGCTTACTGCAGGAATGTTTGCCTGGGGTTTTCTTTCATTTCTTTAAATTCAGCAAGTATTTTAAATACTAGGCCATGTTTGCAAACTGACCTACATGTCACGAGAGCTGTTCGGGAGACTTTCAAAGTGCGCCTCGGGCTCCTGCTCTGTGCGAAGCCCTGTGAAAGCCACTGAATGAGATCAACTGCACCTTTAAAGGGGTGCACAGAAGTGGCCTTTGAGACATCCCTTAAGTGGTCACAGAACTTTACCAGGAAGATAAATGGGGGGTGGGGGGGAGAATAAAAAGAACCCTAGAAACCTGTGTGATGACTTCATTAACAAGTGTTGCCCCAATAAATTCAAGAAAAAGGGGAGAATCCTTAGGGTTTCCTTAAAAAAGTAAAAAGAATTCTAGGCATAAAGAACAGTTGAGGCGAAGGTGCACAGGAAGAGGTGTGAGAGGTGGAGAAACAAGGAAAGTGTTCATGGGGTTGGGCAGTGAGGGAGATAAATTTAGAGGAGATACTGGTGTCTCTTCATGGCGGACAGTAAGGTTGCATCCTGTTTTGAAAGTTTCCAGGCAAATGAATGACGTAAGTCGATCTCTGCTTATAGATCCGGACTGGAGTTAGTAAAGGTTGGAGGCAGAGACCAGTCAGGAGAATAATGCAATTGTTCAAATAAACAACAACAAAAATTAATATGAGTGCAAGCTGGGATAGGAGCAGTGGGAAGAGAAAGGAGGGATAGAATTTTTTTAAATTATAGTTAAAACCCATAGGACTTGGTGACTATTTATATGTAAGGAGCTAGGGGAGTGGGCGTTCCAAGGCGACACTGTGAGGTTAAGTCTGGAGAGTGGGAAGTTGGTGGAACCATCAAGATAAATGGAGGCCACAGAGGCTGGTTGTCCTGGATATCCTGAGTGAGGTGTTGGGGATAACCTTAGGAGAAGTATGAATACACCTATACAACCTGTGAAATGTTCATAATTATAAATAACCATTGGTTGGATGAGTGCAGGAAGGAGGGGAGGAGCTTTCCGGGAGGTAGGCTTGTGGCTCAGGAGAGAGGTTGTGTGGAGGGTTATAGGTGGGTCACAGCATAGAAGTGGTAAGTGAATGAGCTGACCAAGGGCAATGCTGCAGAGCGGGAAAGGAAGAGGGCTGAAGAGAGAGGTCTCAGGCATCATGTGCACTTAGGGCCCAAAAGAGAGAGTCAGAATGGAAACAGCTGGAGAGTAGAGTCCAGAACCTAAAGAGCAGAGTTGCCAGAATCTAAGGAGGCAGTTAACTCTAAATCAAGAGGGACCAAGAAGTCACTAGCATTGATGCCTTGGAGTGTATTACATGAATGAATCATGTGCCATGTTCTATGCTAGGAGCTTCACCTACCTTTCACCTCACACCTACCCTCAGAGGTAGCTACTGCTAATTCAACTGTGAGAGCAGGTGCAGATCTGTTAAGGGACTTCCCCAGAGTCAACTGGCAAGTGGAAGGGCAGGACTCTAAACCAGTGGGGCATCACCCCACACCTGTTAGTCTCACACTCTTGACCGAGTGCTCCATGATGGTGGTGGGGCAGAAGCCAGACCTCCGCATCTGGGAAAGTGAAGGGGACAGGAACTCACACTTACTCTGTGCTCCCTGCGGGTCTAGAACTGTGCTCAACGCTCTGTGTGGATGCAGGTGACAGGCGGTGAGAGGCACGAGAGGGCGGGACAGCTAGAGAGAAAAACAGGATGGCTTCTACCTCAGGGAGGGGCTGTCGCCCTGGGCCCTGTGCTGGGACACGGCACCAGTCTCACAAAACAGAGCCTGCATTAAAATGAGCTTCTTTAAACTAGGATTTCCCCACTATAACAGAACGTAGTGTCTTGCTAGTTCCTTACTTAACACATATGAAAAGTGCTATTTCCTACATTTAATATGTGTAAAAGTATTCATGCAGTAGAATTGTACATACTTTTTTGGGTCCCTTGTTTTTTTCTGATGAAAATATGATAGTTCTTTTGAAAATGATAATGGCATTAAGCTCTGGATCATGGGAAACAAAAGGAAAACAGGCCATGAGAACATACGAGCTAGCCACGGAAATAAGCACCACGCATCGGGGTGAATTCTATCCATAGCAGGGCAGACTTGAGGGAGAGGAAGACAACTCACTCTGCCCTTCTGAGGGAAAAGAGCATTTCTGCAGTGGCCTTTGTGGAACACAGGGAGGGGTCCCAACAGGGAGGCTGTCAAGTTTGCATGTCTCTGAGAGCAGTCCACTGCTGAGCCTGAGCTGGCTGCTCTGCGGGCGGCCGTTTGCAGTCTAGCCATTGCCCCTTTGAGCCACGCACATCTCTGAATGTCAGGATAGGGCAGGAGAATTTCTCCTTCTGCATCCAAAGAGGCACCCAAGGGAGGGAAGGCCAGACCTGTGCTAAAAGGCTTTAAAATCAGGAGAACCACCAGGGCAGAAAAGGCTGTTGCTCAGCCCTCACCTTCAGGCTGTGGGGAAGCATTTTGATAAACTCAGAGCAACCATGTGCTCTTGCACATCAGTCAGCTTTTAATGGAGGGAATTTCAAATGAGCTCCCTGAGTCAAAAATATCTGGGAAGGCTGAAAGGAGGGCAGATCACTAAAGCTATGTCCACCCACTGCCAAAGCAATGAGCGAAAATGAGAAAAATCGAACCCACCCATTGTTCAGATGCCCTAATGCCCTGTCTCAGGTCTGGGACTGGCCCCTCCCACAACAACCCGACCCCAGGACTGGGTATTTCTGTGAAATGCTCCAGGCTGAGTCTCCACAGGAGCCCATTAGTTCCATGTCCAACGGTCCATTCTAATAGCACCAGGGTCTATGAGGCTCCTCCAATAAGCAAATTCAAATGCCTGGTTCAGACCTGACCTGGAGAAGCAGGTTTCCTACTTGTGTCCACCACTGGCCGCTGACACTGCAGAGCTGCCTCACAAGGGCAGGGCTGAACCAGAGCCTGCACTTCTGACTGGATTGCCCATGGCTGGCTAGTGTCATGTGGGCACAGTAAAAAGTGAAGGCAAAGCTTACAAGCCAAAGGGCCAATTTTCTTCTTAGCCCTAGCGTAAATGCACCTTTGTAGGGGCTGTGTGGATGGCCGTGTGCTGGGAACCTGGGCAGCTCGGACTGAGATCATGGGCTTGACTTTGCAGCTTTGACCTGCAGTCTTCAGCAGTCCTGAGCAGTGAGTGCACCAGCGTCCCTCTCCGGGCTCTTCCAGCCTGGCACTGCATTTCATCGGAGGGCATGTCTGGTCCCTAGTCTAGCTCCTTTCCAGGGCAGGAGACAGAGGTCCCCTGAGTCTGGGACAGGACTGTGAACACATCCCACACCCAGAAATGTCTGGGGTGGCCCCTTGCCCACAGGCACTCCCATGCTAACTGTCCTGCTCAGGGGCAGTGGGCTCCATCCCCAAACCTTTCTGCCTTCCCTCTGTGGGACCAGCCATTCCAGATTCTGGGGGAAAGCTCTCAGCACCTGTGCTACCTTTGATGCCAGGCATTTCAGGGATTTTACCAGGCACTTATATTGTTAGTTGAACTATTAATTTGGAATATATGAAACTGCCATTTTTTTTTGTAGATCAAACATGGTCAAAAATGTAATGTATTTATCCTCACAATAGAAATTGTGAGGAAAGGAAAAGGTATGTGGTGGAAAGAGCACAATTATGAGAGCCAGATCTGGGTTCAAATCTTCGTTCTGTATCACTTTCATTCAGCAATATATACTGAATTCCTGCTGTGGGCCTGGTCCTCCCCCAGCAGCCAGACATGCAGTGGTGATGAAGATGGACGGGCCTTGCTCTTCACGGCACGTTCTAATGGGTGCTGAGCTTTTGCGGCCACTTCCTGGCTCTGAGATGTTGGCCCATCACTTGGCCTCTCTGAACTTCAGCTACTTGTTGTGGGGGTTAAATGAGATGTGCAAGTCAGGCCGGAAGTACATTGGTGGCCTTCAATAAATGGTACTTTCTGTAATTTTCCTGTGGCTCCCAGAGAGCTCCTAATAAATATTTACTGAATGCAGGAGCCTTGGAATGTACTGTGGGGCTCTTTAAGCCCACCCCCTAAGAGACTGAACTAGATGCCACTGTAAGGGGAAGCCCTTGGACCCCAGAAACCACGGGTCCCCACCCACCTGGCAGCTGGGAGAGAGCAGCTGTAGTCGGCTCCCCTTAACTCAGGAGGGCACTAGACACAGAAAGGTACAGTCTGGTTCACCTTTTTTAATAGATGTGAAATCATTTCATCCAAAGAGAATATCAAATTTATTGATTGAGGCAAAGCAGAGGTTGAGACCTCAAAGGAGACCCAGAAATTACCTGGAGGGAACTTCTGGCTTTAGAAATCAAACACGGATTTGGCTCTGGTGAGTAAGAAGACATGTGAACTGACCAGTCCTTTCCCTCACTTGCCACCCAGTTGGGTCACTGGTGTGAATATACACATGGAGTCAAGCATTCCTTTTGTAACCCAGGGGCCTATTTCCAGGCTTTGTGTGCAAACGGGCCATGTGGCTATCTTACAAGTCACCCTGCATGCCATTTAAAGCTGCATGAGTCGTGCTGGACAAGGTGTTAACAAGCGCAAAGTTGCTACCGAGCAGTACAGCTTCTGACGGTACCTTTGCTGTCATAGCCCTGAGCTCTGTCCTTCTTTCCAGGTCCATTCTTCACAGGTGATGCACAGGGAGATGAGACCAACAACTGTGTTAACTTGTCTTCATACAGTTTTCTGGTGGAAGCTGAGGAAGAAAGTAGAGAACAGATTAGCTGTTCTGTTGGAGTGTGAGATCTTAATGGGTTCGAAGTATTCCACAATTCAGATCTTTCTTCTTGTAGCTCATGTTATCATGGTTTTTACAATGAGGTGGTCCCCCCAGCTACTCAACTCACTCTACCCCTTCCACAAACACTTAAGGTGAGTCCTCTATGAGTTAGCCATGGAGTCAGGCACTGGATACATCTGAGGGCAAGACTGACAAAGTTGTAGTCCTATCTCTGGGGAATATGGACCATAAATACATAAATAGCTAACACATTGCACATACTAGAAATGAAAAACAACCCAGAGTGCCCTGACCAGGGTGGTTTAGTTGGTTAGGCATCCTGCCGCAAAGCAACAGGTGCTCGTTCGATTCCTGGTCCGGGCACATGCCTGGGGTGTGGGTGTGGTTGCAGGTGCTCATGTGAGAGGCGGCCGATTGGTGTTTCTTATATCACACTGATGTTTCTCTCTCTCTCTTTCTCCCTCCCTTCCCTCTCTCTAAGAATAAATAAAATATTTTTACAAAGAAAAACAACCCCGGGTGATTTAATCAAGAGTAGCTGCTTTTTCACTGTGGGGAAGAAAAAGATTTTGTTTCTGTCTGAGCATACTTACTTACTAATTCGTAAGAAGGGTCTGAGTGCATTCATTGCCCCTTCCCTTCTTTACGGGTTTTCTGATTTTCCTATTTCTACAATATTTTGATGATTTTTATTACATATGTTTCTTCCACTACAAATAATTTTAAATCCTTGGGGGTGGTTTATAAGTAATAAGTGACTTGTCTCTAACATTTGCTGCACACATACATAGTATTGGGCCAGGTGAAAATCCAAGTTTATCAAGTTCATTCTGTAATTCATAGTCACTCAGACACTTCACGTCCACCATGACGATAGAAGTCTGGTCTCGCTTCTGATAACGGAATCTTTGAAATAGTAAAACATCAAATTCATTAAGACAGCCTTACAAACGAGAACTGAAACTTTACCAGTCCAAGGAAGTGTGTATAAGCCGACCTCCCCAGTTTTGGAAGTGCAAAGACAATAAAGGAAAAGACCACCACTTTTGGCTGTTTTCTGCCACAGTCTATTCCAGGTTTAGTTGCCTTCATGCAAAGCTTTGGATGGATGTCACTTTCCCCCATGTTGGGATTCAATTATTTCTAACTTTTCTATTCAGCGGATGTAAGAAAAATCTTCTGCACAAAGTTGAGCAAATGAACACATATTTCTATTACCGCTTAGGAGCTCTGAGTAAGACTCAAGCTCTGAGAAGATAAGAATTTAATTAAATATACAAGAGCTGGGAGAGATGTTTCAGTGAGTTAAATAAAAGTTATTTATCCCTGCCCTCCCTTTGATGAGGGCACAGAGAGTAAAGAGCACTCAGACATGCAAACAGCAGTGGCTTTGACTCTTGCCATTTAACTCTGAGCATAACAAGGTGGCAGTTCTTAATTACCCACCAGAAGACTGTCATTGTTGAACTGGTGTTTGAAAAAGAGTCAGCTGTTCCTTCTCTGGCACACAAGTTGATATGTACAGATTTACACACGTCTCGACGTGGCTTTCAAACCCACACAGCCTCGTGTTCGATTGGTTTTATTCAGTTGATCCCTCCATCCCCCCCCAAACTGACTCCTCTACCTACTTAACAAAATCCTTCAAAAGACAGACCCATTTGTCAAACCTTTTAACAGCGGTTTTTAATTTAGGGGTTTATTTATTGAACCTCATTTCTATCATGTTTCCAGGCTTTTTAATATCACAGTGAAGATGACTGCAAGACAATTACTCAGCATTGGAGGATCTGGACCAATTTTAAGTAATGACTTTGCCGTTATGGGTGATCAGTCAATGTCCAATTAGGAAGAACACTGTACACAGGCTCAGAAGCTGTGAGTTGTCATGTGTACCAAGGTTGTTTGAGAACTCCTAGCTTAATAGGTCTCCACTTTTAAAGCTCTGCTTTGGCCAAGGTCACGTTTTGACACGCAGTAGGTACTTAGTAAATGAGTTTCCCTCTTTTCTCCGTATTTGAGAAGCAGAATGAACACTTTCAGGTCCCTGGCAAACAGGCTAACATTAGAAAGGAAAAGGACGACGCGGTTCCTTTTTGTTTTTAAACTGCAAGCTAGCTTAGGCAGACCTGTGGCATTTCTCCCAGGGAACAGCTGTCTGCTGTTCCGCCACCTTCCCGAGAATAACCTCCAAAAGAGCCCTCATCAATTTCAGATGACACAAGGCAATCGCCTAGAGGGAGCGCACATGTGGAAGAAAAATAGTCAAGTGAAATCCAACTGGACAGTGAATCCACTTACCCCTTTACATGGTTGTCTAAAGTCTTTGCAGTTGGGCTGGTTACTAAAGGTGGGTGAGTTTTACTCAAGGGCTCCCTCACTAGCAACCAATTGGTTCCCGCTAGCAACCAATCCCTTCTTGCCTGTTAGGTATTATGATAATCACAATACTGACAGTGTGACATCAGTAACCCCCCTAGCAACAGACTGATGTGAAAGTCAGGTGATTAGTTTCACCTAAGTCAAGGAGAAGGAGGAACTGGTTGACTTCATAGGCTGACTGCCGTGGCAAAATGTCAAGGGAGGCAGAGCAGTCACTATACACAGGAGTGAGGAGAAGGAGCTGCTACCAGACCAAATGGTGCCAAGAAACTGGGAAGATAAAGGAGAAGTCAAACGTCAAGTGCCTGGGCCGTCATCACGAGACCTACACTAGCGGACGGCTGGCTTGACCGACAGCCTCTACAGAAGATGAGGCAGTAAAAGCAGCCGGTACTAACTTGTCCAGTCACTGCTCATTTAAAAATAAGAATCAGGGTAGAGTATAGATAAGTTGCAGAATTTTGATGGTTTCAGCCTTTTCAAACCACTTTCAAATCTCATTTCATCTTCTGCACTCTGGTAAGAACTCCAGGACAGACATCCTCTGTGATGCAGAAGGCCAGTTGCTGTGGTTGCTTTATTTTGTTTAAGGAAAGATCCCTTAGACTATTAGCTTGAGTCCGCTGAGACAATCAGGCAAGACAAATTATGCTGAAACAATTATTCAAGACGGAAGTGTAACTTTGGTAAAATGAGTGCCGTAATTAAACACCAAGGATGTGAAGGAACCGCCTGAAAGGGATGAAGGAGACAGTGGAGCCAGCCTCACTGTAGCGAGCTCCTAGCCTGTCCCTTGCCAGCTGGGTGATGTCAGGTGGGGGAAGTTACTGAACTGTCTCCACCTTTTCTCCATCTGTAACGGGGATGACAACAGTGCCTATCTCACAGGGCTGTTATGAGCATTTTACCAGTTATAACACACGTTAAGCATTATATGTGTGTTTCCCATTATTCTGATTATCTGTGTGTCCCATCCTCAGAGAGTTCCCACACCCAATCTCTTCCTCAGGAGGCTCCGTTCTGTTTACACTCTCCCATGGGGCCCTTTCATTTCAGCATTTTTCTGATGCTGGGAACGGACTGAGTACCTTTGGGTGCATGGTCAGGGAGGTTCATGAGGTGACCCCAAGCTATGGTTCCATGGTAGGCAGTTAGAAGATGTGAGCAGCAAAAGGATGATGGGCCAGGGACAGGTCACCAGGGTGAAAAGCCCCAGGTGCCTAGTAATGGACAAAACTGGGAAAATCAGGACCTCTCCTCCCCTAGCATACCGCTGGTCGTGTGGCTTAGCCCCGCTGGCCTTTCATATCACTGAGCACACAGTTCAAACCCTTCCCTGACCTTTCCTCCCCTGACCTGTTGCTGGTCATGCCTTAGACCCCCTTGGAGGAGGAACAAAGGGCTGATGAGTGGCCTCATGTGACGTCCTGGTGGGCCCTGCTTGCCTACTGCCTTAAGCATTAAGCCCCAGGGATAACGTCTGGGCCTCATTTGTGTTTCAGCCCCAGGCCCAGAAAAGCCGCAAAACCAGACAAGCAATGCCATGGCTCAGGGGTGTCAAACTCATTCTCACCGGGGGCCACATCTGCCTCTTGGTTGCCTTTGAAGGCCCGAAAGTAATTTCAACTCCTTAACACTTAAGGAGTAGTTACATCTCTACAGTCCTAAAATTATTTTGGCCCTTTGAAGGCACACGAGGTTGATGTGGCCCCTGGTGAAAATGAATTTGATACCCCGTGGCAGGGGTGATATCAGGACCAGTTGCACTGACTAACGACCCCTTGCCCTGGCGCCCACCAATCAGTGGAAACCATGACCTTGAAAGGACACACCTGGAAAGCTGATAAATATTCTATTGGGATCCTCTTCTGAGACCTCAAGATGTTGGACTTGGCTCATTCTCCCTCTTGGGAGCTGCCTGCACCCTGCCAGCCCCCTCTCCTTACTCCCAGGTGTGTCACCTTTACCCTTCTCTCTCCTGAGCTCCAAGGGCCCTTCTTTCGCTTCTGTAATTCAATCCTGAGCCCATTTCTTCTGTGACTCACTTCTACCTCTGTGACTTTCTAAATACATTTTCTCTTATAGTTTGGGTCTTGGCTCTGAATTCTTTCTTAGTCACAACTCCAGTACTGAGGCTGCTGAAAGGAGGCTGGTCCCATCCCGCCCCTCGACCACCTGGTACCCTTTCCCCACCAACAGTCCCAAGAGCTGTGGCTCAGTTTCCAAACAAACATGCAATACACATGTTTGCCAACATCCAAACACTGGGCGCACCAGACAAAGACTTTGAAAATTGACACATTTGTTTCAATCAAAGTAGATAAATGATAGGGTTGGGTTATTAAGATGCACAAGCATTTTGTTTACATTTCCCAGAATTGCTTTACACAAAAAAGCAGACAGCAGGCAGAACCACTTCCATTTAAGCATTTAAACTACTGGCATGAAACAGGCATTTCTAAAATATGTTTTTGGTCAGACCTCTGGGGATTAAAACAGGCTAGGTCTGGTCGGTTCGAACCCCATATTTTGTGCAGACTGTTCTGTCTGAGGTTACTCTCTTGAAGATCCCACCAGCACATACCTGTGATTCTACACTCAGCATTATTCTGTTTAAGAATTCTGGTACTCTGCAGTATCCTGAAATATTTGGTTTTGATGTCTACAGCATCCATTTCCCTTGGTCTTATCTGTGAAGTCTTGGGCATTAGCTTGTTTTTAGTTTTTTATTTCTTCCACGACTGCAAGGATATTTTATTCCAGTTCTTGAGGAAAGTAAGTTTTAATTGCCAATTGACTAGGTATTCAACATGATAAGGTGTCTAAACCCTGAGAGCTTCCTCCTTTCATTAAAATGTAGATCCAATTTCTTTTCCCTTAATGCCACATGCTGTTATTAAACTGAAATAACAGAAATAGTAAAAGCCAGATGTCACTTCAGTCTCAGGTTTGACGTGGGGCACAATTTCCTCTCCTCAAGTTTAATCTGCGGTTATTTACTAACCCCATCCTTTGGAAGAATGCACAATTTAAATGTAAATGCAATTTACATAGGAGAGCAGATAGTAGATTTGCAGTTTTCAATGGCCAATGAACCATTTGCAAAGGGGGAAATCAACCAAAGCAAAGATCAGCAGCTGTCAGGCTGAAGTCTGCCTCACTGGGCATTCTGCTGCGGTTTTCCTGCTGAAGCCACCTGCTTCTGAGCCTCAGCCAGGCAGGCAAGAGGAAGTGGAGAGCTGAGGCATTTTCCCAGACCTTTCAAGGTGCATTGACTATTGACCTGGGGAGAAAAGAGAAAGTTTGGGCTTCAAAGAGCGAATCTGGTTGACACCGTTGTTGAAATCATTAACCGACCAATTTCTTCCAACAAATACTGATTGATCATCTTCTGTAGAGCAGACATTATACTTGGCATAAGTTAGGAAGAGGTAGAGGAAAATACAAAGATGCAAAAGCTACAGTCCTTTCAAGGAGCTCATTGTTTCCTTAAAGAGAAAAGAAAACAAATAATTACAAGAAAATAAGCTGTTAACTGGAGCCCAGAATTGGAAGCCCCTAAGGTTGGAAAGTTTCCTTTAGGCCAAGACTTCCAGAACGGGCAATAGTTTGCCCTGTAACAGGGGCTGGGGACAACCATTGTAGGAGCCAGATGAATAGGTTGTGGCCAATTTGGAAAGGATCGTGTGGACCACGCTAAGGAGTTTAACCCTTTACCTCTAGGCACACTTGAAAGTTTGTAAGCGAGACATGCCAGGATTAAATTTATGTTTGACATCAGGTGGAGAATTATGCGTTTCTACGTTTGCTACAACTCAGGTTTGATTCTGAACAGAGAATGAGTCAGTAAGACAGGATCTGGAGGCTACTTGGGGGCGTTATTACACCATCCAGAAAAGGGTTGGTTCAGACTTGCACTGGGCCAGTTTGGAGAGGGCCAGGAGAGAAAGATTCATGAGTGCTTTAGGAGCTGGAAGAGCCAGGCCAGGATGTCTGATTGGAGGGTTCCTCTTTACTTGCATAGGCCCCACCTTGGACTAAATCTTTTGTCTCAGCTGCGAGCCCACTTAACGTAAGGAACCAGATGGAGTTCGGTCTCCACAGCGCCGGCACTCAAACAATTATTCTGCACTCGTCCAGTCGGCCCTTGATTATGCATGCTGTTTGAAGGCAGCAGCAATGCAGATAATCCATAACGCTCTTCTATTTGGCTCTGGAATTAATTACACCTTTTAGAGCAAATTTGCCTCCTTAATTAATCTTTCTTAGGCTAATATTAAAATTAACTAATATTCTCTGAGCCCATGACAGCTGGGCAGGGGAAGGAGGGAGCAGGGGAAGGGAGGGGAGGAAAAGCCACTCCACACTACCATTCACTGTGGATCATCCACAGAGGCCACGGGCAGGGCTGGCTCACTGAGAGGTGGCTGAGTAACCAGAAACTCAGACCCCTCGGGAGCTCACCTGCTGAGCACCTGCTCCATACCAAGCTCCCTGCTTAGACTGAACAGAAGGTGAATAAAGCAGAATGTCTGCTCTCAAGGGGCCACCTGTAGAATGGGGACAACGGAGGGGCAAATGAGTCATTTAGTCAAAAGCAGTGAGGGCTCTAGCAGAAGCTTCTCCTCAAGAGAATAAGGCACGAACAAGGTTAATGAGGGAAAACAAAACCACGTTTGCAGGAAGCAAAGGGGAAAAGTCACTTAATGGTCATTTTATAAACACAACAACAAATATGCTTTTAATAAAATTAAGTGCATATTGTTTCTACTTTCAGGAGCCCAGTAATTCAGGGAATTTTTCTCATGTGAAGTAAGATGAGGTCTTCCCTAGTGATTTTCAAATGATGATACTCCAGCCCCAAGATTTTCTCTGAGCTGCTGAGGAGAGGTGGGGGGCATGGGGCAGCCCTAATTTGGGGCAGCCAGAACAACGTCATCCCTGCCTGCTTTTACCTACTGTGCTCCCATGAAGTAAGAATTTCACTTCTGTACAGAGTTAGGAAGCTACCCATTCACCCTGTCTTTTGTGCTGCTTCTTAAAACCAAAGTGGGTCTAGCCTCTGGTCCTGTTACACAGACGAACCAAATCTTAGATGCTAACAAATGATTCTCTGAGGCTCCCATCCTGGTACCCTGCAGGTCCTGCACAAGGACATTTGTGGTACATAAATCACAAGCAAGAACACTTGGATGATAGAAAGACATCAAAAATGTGGTTTTTGTTCTCAGAGGGATTTTGTTCTAGATGGAGAAACAAACCAAAACACACGAGGGAAAAGACAAGAAGTCAAAGTTCATAGTCAAATACCAACACTGTGTACCCATAAGTGGTGCTGAAGTTCAGAAGCAGAGAAAAAAATCACCACTGATTGGGGGGAGGGAGGCATTTCAGGAAAGCTTCCTGGAGGAGGTGAAAGTCAGAATGGAACCTAAAGAGCAGGAAGGCCTGGGTAGGCAGGAAGCAGGAGGATAGCAGGCTAGGCAAGGCCATGTGATTAACAAGGCTTGGAAAGAGAGGAGAGGGAATGAGACCAGGCTTCTGCAAAGGATTTACTTTAGAGAAGAGGATGGACATGGTTGGACCAGGAGACCTAGGATTTCCTCTTAAAGGTGGAGGCCTCCATGTCCCTTTTGCCTCCAGAAGCCTCCCATTCTGGGACCCTCTGATGCCAATAATGGGTTCCCCCTGCCCCAGGCCTCTGACAAGGGTGCTCAGGGATGACAGCAAAGCCATCAGGAAGACTGATCTGACCTGCAGGGCAAGATGTGCTTTGAGGGGTGGAGGAGAAACACCAGCAGGGAGGCAGGGGGAGAGACATGGTGGGTCCTTCACCTTCATTTCCCTGTGAGATGCTAAGGGACAGTAGTGAAGGGTTTACAGGGAGGCTCTGGGTGGTCAGGTTCTCAACCAGGTGCTCAGGACCCTCCAGAGAACCTTGAGAGGCAAGTACAGAGTGGTGAGGAGCAGACTCTGGGGCCAGACTGTCTCCGTTTGTGTCCTGGATCTGTCAGTTACTATAAGCTCTATTACCCTGGGCCCTGGCTTTCATACCTCTAAAGGAAGAATATAATAGTAATAGTCCATTCTTCCCACTGAGTTAATGCATCTCAAATGTTTAGAACACTATTTTCAGTAAGTGCCCATGGTAAGTGCTCACAAGCGTGAATTGTGAGAAAGCCCCGTTTCCACGCTGTGCCTATAGGATTTCAACACAGGTGGGGAGGAGACACAGGTGCGATAGGGGCACCTCTCCACCTCATTTAGCATCATAGTCCACCTCTCCTTGTGAACTCAGGGAGGCTGAGAGTAGCTTGTCCTCCTACACAGACTGGTCAGGGATCTGCTTTTTCCACTCAGACACATGTGGAAGAGGGAGACAGAAAGAACTGGTGGGAGTGGGCTTTTACTCACAGTAGAAGGGGTGTTGTTCAGTATGAGGAGCAGCTACATTTACTGAGGGATGAGACAGACCAGGACAGAGAGGGTGTAGTGGGACGTCCATTCTTGTCCTTCGGCCAGCATTGGGGAATCTCCACGGCTTAAACGAGATGCAGCGCCAGCAAGGATAACCAGCGTGGAAGCAAAAGAAAGCAGAAGTGGGAGCATCATATGGAGCCAAGAATGAAGCTACAAGAAATGGAAACCCCAACGGCCTGTACAGACTTTTGTTGGATCGCACATGCAGGAGGATGTCCAATGTGACCTCGCTTTCTAGCGGCCACACAAAAGACATACCGTTCCCCACTTGTAAAATGAAGACAGAGCAACCGTTCCCAGAACCTAGCTGTTCCTGGCACTCGAAGCATGGGTGTTCCCTGGGGAGCCTCTGAGTGTGCAAGGGGGTCACGGTGAGGGCAGGGCCCGTTGGGGAAGGACCTGGAGCAGGAGCAGAGCTTGGTCTTTATCCTGAGGACAGTGGGAGCCGCTGAAGGTTGTGTCGTGTCTTTGCTTTCATAATTTTTAAACTTAATTTATTTTAAACAGTTTCAAGCTGAAGTAAGTTATCAAGTGAAGTGAAAGTATAATATAACCCACATATGTCCTTTACTCTGCTTCAACAATTGCCAATATTTGCCTGTCACCCAAGGGCTTTGAGCAGAGGAGGTGCTTGATGACATTTGCTGTGGAAAGAAGGATAGGTCTGGCCCAGGACTGGGTACGAGGATGTCATTAGGTTTCAGCAAACCATCCATTTGTTCAGCAAGTGTTTCCTGAGTCCCATCACATACCTGGTACTGCTCTTAGAGCTGTGGCTTTAGGATAAATAAAGCAGGTGGCGGTGTGTCCTCCTGGAGCTTACAGCCTTGGAGGGGAAAGCAGACAAACAAGTGAATGAGGACATTTCAGAGAGTGATGATGTGACAGGAAGACCACAGGAGGCAGGGGTCCAATTTGGATTGGGTGGTCAGGGAGGGTCATGCTGTGCTCCTGGAACAACAAGAGAGGTGGGGTGGCTAGAGCACCATGAGCAGGACTGTAGCACGAGGACACTGGAGAAGCAGGAGGAGGGCCTGGACTAAGGTGATGGCAGTGGAGATGAGCCCAGCAGGATTGAGGGAGACAGGAGCGAGAACCAACAGAATTAAGTGATGGAGCTGACGTGGGGTAGGGAGTGGGGTGTGTCCAGGATGACTCTCTGGCTTCAATCAAAGGATTATTATCTAGGTGGACAAGAGAGCCCTTCACTGAGACAGGAAATAGGGGTGATCAGAAAAGCCCAAGCCCCCAGGTGGTCCCCTCACCCCCTTTCAAAGGGAAGGCCTGGCAAAGTGAAGCCACTTTGACGGCCAGCCTCAGTCCAGAAACCAGCTTCCTATGCAGTTTCCTGATTAGAGAGTTGCCTGGGGCAACTCCAAGTGATCCTCACCACTGCCCCTAACTCTCCCAGCAGGCACCACAGCCACCTCCAGTCATGAAGATAGTACAGAAGGCCACTTGTGGGTCCCACTGGGGCAGTGGAGAAGATAAAGGAGATGCCACACTATTTAAAACAGCGCGGTGGGGGGGTGGGGAGGCGGAACCAGCGAGCTGAATCAGAGGAGCATGGTATCCATAGCAATGTTTTCATCATGAGAGCGGGGCTCCTCTGAGTCCGTGTCAGTGTCTCATGCCACTTGGGGGCTTGGCTCATCTCAGTGCCCCCCGTCTCAGGTGGATGTGAGGGCTGAGATTCAAAAGGAGCAGGGTTTTGCTGAGAGGTGATTGCAGGCCTGGCTAGGGGGAAGTCTGGAATTAGAACACCAGTGTACCCTCATTCTGTGACTGCTGCGTGGTGAACAGATTTATTAGAAGGGACATAAAAGGTGGCCTGTGAAGACAGCTGGGGTGGGGAGGAGGAAGATGCCCCAAAATGTAATCTAGACAGCAGACCACAGTGGCTAGGGCAGGTGTCTGTTTCTAGAAATGTCTCCTCTACTCTCCTTCGCCTGATTTTTAGCTATTATCTGTCTTTGCAGCACCTTGCTTTACAAAAGGATTTTTTTTCAAGCGGTCCCTTTGCAGTGGGGGTTGGAGGTGGTCAGAGACAGGCATCCAGGGTCATTGTCTGAGATTGAATCCTGGACAGCAGGAGGCTGCTGCTCTCACCCCTCATTCCCGTCATCTGTCACCCAGCAAGGGCGGCCGGCAGCCAGCCTGCGGACTGCCTAATGAAGACAGAGAGGTGGTTCCGGCTGTGCACAGGTGCCGCTTCCCCATTAACAGAGGTGACATTCCGAAACACTGCTCATTACAGAGCAGACATTGGACAGAGCCGGGACACATATCGATGGCAGCAGGGCCAGCCAGCGTCTGTCTCAAATCCCACTGCCCCTGAGAGAGCCAGCCAGAGGGCCAGAAAGAAGCATCGTGGGTATCAAACCCCGTGGCCCCTCACTTTGTAGGGAAAAGTTAGTTCTTGACATTCCTGATGTTTAGAACTAACCCATTCTCTCCACTGCTTGCACACCCAGGGTCTACAGCCTCAGGCCCACTGAACCATGGCCACTCCTGAAGAACATCAGCTCCTGCCCTCCAGAGAGGGCTGAAGTTGCCGATGGCTGTGTGGGGATGGGAGCTGGTCCTCAGAATCAGACCTGGGTCTAGAGCCCATGAAATCTTGCTTTAGAGATGGAATGGGCCCACGCTGTAGCTAGGCCGTGTGAGGATAGGCTATGGGGAACTTCCAGACAGGGTGATCAGGGACGGCGCCAGGTGGACAACCAAAGCCTCGGAATCTCCCTTCCAGTGGGCGTGAGCACAGGACAGCTCTCCGTCTTAGCTGGGATGGGATGCGCGTTGCCCTGGAGACAAGGAGAGCGGGGAATGGCAGGCAGGCTAGGGCCAACGGTCTCCGCAGCTCCCAAAGCTAGTTGCAAAGTGGCAATAGAAAGAGGCAGTGGCCCACGCACTCGCGCACAGCCCAGGTACACCCGCTGCATCCAGAGCCCCCGCCCAGCTTGCACCCTGCAGCAGGGCGTCCCGCCCCCGCTATGCCGATTGTAAACCCGCAGCAGACGGAACTCGACTTAAAAATAACTATTTTGACAGTTCCGATGTAAATATGTGAGCGACGCGTGGGCCTGTTTTTCCTTTGCGCTTCCTCTCCTCCCCTCTCTCCCTACCCCAGCCCCAACTCTACTGAGGCTGAGATGACGGGAGAGCGCCGCCTGCAGGATGCTCCCCAAAATGCAGCCGAGAAAAGTGACCTGTCCAGAGTGGTCAGCCTGTTGAGGGGAGGGGTGTGGGGAACAGGGCGAGGAGAATCAGAAGTTAGAAGAACCCTAACTCGCTGTCACCTCACCACACAACACTGCATTCGGGCCACCCTCTCTATGCACTACTTCTGCCTATTACCCGAGGAAGGGGAAGTTTCCTAGGACACAGGTGAGCTAATTTAATAACTCCTGACACCTTCACACCTGCTTTCAAATCATACCTGTCTTCAGTTCAACTTGTTTTCTGAGTCTATCCAGCACTCAGCAACGCCAGCGCAGTGCAACATGGAGACATGCAGAATCTCTTGCTGTTTGTAATTCTGTCAACTAACCCTTTCAGTGAACTGGTATTGAACTCCTGCCTGTGCCAGCCATGAGCGAAGTGAGCACTTCTGCACTTGACCCTCACAAAAACCCGTGGGGTGGGTATGATTATCTGCACTTCACAGATGGGAGACGGAGGTGTGGGGAGGTAAGTGAGTTCTCCAGGCTGCCGCAGCTAGTGAAGAGCATTGAGACCAGAACCTGAGCCTTGTGACCTTCCCCGCATGGCCACTGGAGAGAAAGGGAGGTGGAGGCAGAGATCCACCCATTGTGCAAGGGGGGAAACTGAGGTCCAGACAGACAAAGTCACGGTGTCTATCTGGCCACCAGCAAGTATCTTAGCTGGGGCAGAGCCGAGACCGAAACACAGCAGCCTTAGGGTTGCCAGCCTGTGCCTCTGTCCCCCGTCTCCATGACAGGACACCACATGATGTCTTTGAGGGGTCCTGACTGACTCTTTGGAGGGAGGAGGGAAGAAAAGGTTGCTGGAAAAAGGGAGAGGAAGAGAAAGGAGAGAGGAAGTCTGGAGGGCGAAGGAGCAGAAGCCTGCGCAGCCCTGGCCAGGCAGAGCTGTGAGATGGGGGAGCTCATGGTCAGACCTCCTGGCTACACCTTTCTTTGCCCCCTCCCCCACCCACCCTAGCCAGGTGCCCACAGATGCTCTCATACTTTTTCCCTCCATCCTAATGAAACCTGCTCCAGGAAGGGAATCTGAGGTAGTCACTGATGCTGTGGGGCAAATGTCTGAGAGCTACCCAATGTTTGCCTCTCTCCTGTATTACAAGCCCCAGGGGATCAAAGCCTAAAATAAAACAGAGAAAGCACTAATGAAATTTCAGGTGCTAGACTCCTGGAAAGGAGAGAAATTTGGGAGCCAGCGGGCCCACCTGTGACAGAAGAGGCTGCACATAGCACCTGCTTGCAAGGTCCCTGCTGGCTCTGTCTGGCATCTGTAGATATTGGCAAAGAGGAGTTTCTGGGATCTGTGCTTTGAACACACTTTCCTCTCCATCCCTCAAGGCTCAGCTCAAATTCCACCTCCTCTGTGAAGCCTTCCCTGATACCTCCCCACTTTCTAAACAGTCGTTGCTCTCAGGCCAAAAGACTCAAAGCTTTGCTTGTTTCCTGTAAGGCATCTTGCATCCCTGGAGCCTTGGCACGTTGCTTTTTATTAAGCTGTGAGTTCCTCAAGGGGACATCAATGTCTGATTTTCCCGTTTCTCCCGCAGCTGCTCCCACAGGGCTTTGCACAGTCAGGACTGGATACTGATCGAATGGATTGAGTTGACAATAGTCTCCAGCACACATTTCCCCCCTACAAGGAGGTAAGGACTGGGGTACTGACAGCAGAAGGGCGAGGGACAGCCATCCCAGCTGCCTCGTGAAGACTGAAAGGCGGACTACACAACTCTCATGGAGTGCCTGTGTGCCTGGCACTGGTGCCACGGCGGCTGAACGGGGAGAAGAGGCAGCCACCCCTCTGGGGGCAACTGGCTCTGGGGCTAGCCCCAATGGCCCCAGCTCTCTGGCCCCTCTTGGTAACAATTAGGAACTTCTGTCCCCTAGTTGAAATGGAGTTATATAATAATTCTTTTAAAAAATGTTATTGATAATTCAGAGCATGATGGAACAATTCTTGTTCTTAACATTATGCCATCTTATAGCCACTTTCCCTGTAAGTCTGAAAATTCCCATTTGTTCTGTCAAAGACCAACCAAAGCTCTTTATTGTTCCTGTAAAAAATAAAGGCACCATTTGGTCTGTGTGATCCTACTGTAGTCCTAAACCACCTTCCCTGTTCGCCACCCCATCCTCTCTAGCCACCTTCATACCACTATTCTCCGTGATGCTAGCGGGCAGGAGGCCTGCCTTCCCTCGACCATGGGCAGCACGGGGACCCTCGCCGGTCCGTTCCGGGGGTTGTGTGGCTCCCGAAGCCTCCTCCGAGGCCCCACCACCTCCAGTTATGTTCATGCTCCTGCTTCCCCCCGGTCTCCTTCTCCCTCCTCGCCTCAGCAGAGCTGGTGGAAACGTTTAGCTTCTGCTGCTGCAGTGAATCCCAGTGCGAAGTAAACACGGATGCCCCATCTACCCTGACAACATAATTCATTTACAGCAAAGGGGTATAATAAAGTCTGTTTATTACAGCAATTAACAGAGCAGCGTTTGCTGGCATGCTTTTCAGAGACAACCAGAAAAGTGCTTACTCCAGGTGCATAGATTCAGGAAACCATGCAACTTGAGCTGAAATGAAACCAAGGTAAGGCTTGGCAAATGAGTCCCAGCCCCCCTAGAACAATTGGCCCTCCAGGGTTCAGTCCAGCTGAGGTAGAGCCTCGAAGCAGGAGTCCCATACAAAGATTGCTACTTTACTGGGGTGAGGCCTGGACCTCTCTCCAGGGTCACGGTCTTGAGGACGGGCATGAAATGCTCCCTGCTCCAACCCACACCCTCCATAACCCAACCACCCCAGCTCTGCTGGGTTCAAATTTCACTGAGCTTATAAGTGGGCAACGTTAGTACCACTGACTCTCGAGGGTTCCTTGTTGCTGGGGTAAAAGTGGGGACATAGGGAGGGGACCAGAGGCTGGGACAGAAACTGGTCAGCTCTAAGAAATCCTTTTGTTAAACTCTGGCTTCACCTCAAGCCCCTGAAGAGAAATATGGCTGTGTGGGGGCCGGGAAGGAGAGGAATCCGGGAGTCTGCCTTCCAGCCTGGATAATACATGCTAACTGGCTTTGGACGTAGTGGCTGGGCAGAGACATGAAGGCCCAGTTGCCCCAGCTCTTTGGTGGAGGGACAGAGGAAAGGGAAGCACTGGTCTAGATTCCATGGGATGCTAAGTGTATTTGATTGTGAACACAAACTTAGCTGTCTGTCCCTTTCAAGGGGCCAGTTAGTTGCACTCACAGGACATTCTTCGGAGCCAGCTCTGGTTTTCCCACGGGCAGGAGCCCCGTGTCACAGCTGCACGGTAAAACTCATCTTGAGCAGCCTCCCAGCGAGACCATGGGGAGCTGTGATCTCCTTGAAAATATAAAACTGAGCTCTTAAGCCAGCTGGAAACCGAAAGGCTCAAAAGTGCAGGGGTAGACCACCGTCAAACAGTTGCCCTGGTTGAGGGGTGACCTGGTGGGTTCCCCTTTCCTCCATTACTCTTTTTCCTCCTCAGACTTCTGGGAGAAGGTGCTGCATTGAAGGATGAGGGCAGAAGCCAGCCTGGCCTCTCTGGAACAGAGAAAGTGAGAGCTTTGAGCATCATGAAGGAGATAAAAATAGCAACATTGCCATGGCAACGAAGGCTGGGAGAGTCCTGAGGATCTGGTCTGGGTCTTGCCATCTCCCCCTCCAGTTTTCCTCTGCTTCTGGCTTCTCTGATGGAACACAGGAATGAGCTGAGAGGAGGGAGGGGTGCCCACCAGCAAACCCTGGAACTCCAGAGCCTTGGCTGCCCAGGTTGGGGGCTCCTGGCTTTTGGAATTTCTTCCTCAGCATAATACATTTCTCCAGGGATGCTTGAGCCCAACACCTCACCCTCCTTGTGAGTGGTCCTGACCTCCTGGGCTCCCCTGTGAACAGCCAAGATTTCTGTTTCCTCTTCATGGTCTGTGGTTCTGATCCCATGGGAATTGAGAGAAGGGAGCCCAGGCAGGGCTGGCCAGAAGCCTGACAGAGTAGGCAGTGACCTGAGGGTATGGCCTGGGCGTACATTCACTCTGACAAGCCACATTCTCTGCTCCTAGGTGGGTTAGCAACATAGCCTTAGGGAGCTGTCTGTACTGGAAATGGGGTGATGGTGGTGAAGGCTCTCTCTTGTTCTTGAGTCAGAGGGATGGGGTGTTCCTTCTTTGGACACAGATTCTGGTCGTCGGTTCTGGCAGGGTTGTCAGCCCAGGGTTTTCTGGACCAGACCACAGGAGCCCAGTGAACATGGGAGCCAGAGATTTCCTTCTCTGGTGAAAGCCCATCTTCGTGGTTAGAACAAAATGTCTGTCTCCAAAAATTCAAGCCACATCTGGCACACCTGATACCATGTGCCCTTGCAATGCTTGGGAGGTAGGGACAGAATGGGTCTTGCTCTCATCTTTTTATAGAGGCTGGGAGAGAGGAAGCAATTTGCGGAGGTCAGGAGTCAGCCATGGAGGAGCACTGGGAAACGGAGGGCTGCAGCCCTTTAGCTAGACAGTCATTAGCCCACCCCACCACCTCATCCCAAACCACCAGGCAACATGCACATTCAGTCCATAGACAGGGCGGATTGCAGCCTGAGGCACTTTGATTGCAGAAGGTAATGAGGTGGGGTGGGTCAGTCGGCTTGGAGATGGGCTCACCAGCAGCTATGCAAAGGGAAGCCCATGGGTTACACAACTGGGGCAGAAAGCCCATCCTTGAGATCCCATCTGCAAGTGGTGGTGTGTGTATATGAGGGAGAGAGAAAGAGAGTGGACAAGAGTGGCACTTGTGATGGTCTAGACAGGGCCTGGAGTTGAGTTCAGGCTAATACTTTCTCCCCATGGGCTTGGCTGCAGGAAGGAGGAGAGGCAGAAGCGCAGGGAGTCCTGGCTCCCCGCGCAGGGAATGCCGGGGGAGGATTCCAGCTGCAGCTCTGGGTGCTTTGGCGCTCTCTCTCACTACCCCCATTTCTCAGATCTACCATATCACTCCCATTTGCTGCATGCACAGAACACACCAGACAGGGCTCAGGAAACCTGCAACCCCCCTGGTTCCACAGCCCCCAACCCCAATGAGGCTCAGCTTTCCAGAGCCACAGAGCCCTGGTCTCTGGAGGGACCTGCAGAACATAAATGCAATCCTCTCTTTATGGTTGAGGAAACTGAGTCCCAGAAATAGGACACCATTAGCCTAAGGTCACACCATCATCACTGTCCAAGCAGGGCTAGAATCCAGGAGACCTGGTTCCCAGCTCAAGGCTCTTTGCATCCCACTGTGCTACCTCATGCATATTTCAGTTAATTAAATTATTGCTTTTTTCCTCCAAAATAATCCCCCCATATATTTCTATCGACCCATATGCTACATTCAAAAGTCATTCCCCACCCCGCCCCAAATAAAGAAGAAAATTACATTCTAATGAAATTAACAAAAAAAGAAGAAAGTCTTCAACCCGAGACAAGAAGCTCCTCCAGGTCCCTTGGGCCAGGGTCCCTGACCACATTCAAGGCCCGAGAGCCTTCGGTACCCTTCACATCTCTTTATCCCCCATTCAACAGCCCACAGCCCAGGGGGTGTGGAGCGTTCTCCCTTTTATAGATGAGAAAAGTGAGGCCCTGGGGGGCTAAGGCTCCCACCTCCCTACAAGAGGACTCAGTGCCATGCTGCAAAAAGAGAGGCCAGACTGCTTCCTCAGAGTCCTGTACTCCTGCGCTCCTGCCTCACCCCAGGAGCTCCCAGTCCCTACCTCAAGGTGGAGTCTGGGAAGGACTGGGAGTGGGGGTGGGGAATGAAGGGAATTGGAAACAGGGAGCGAGACCCTCCACAGGACAGGAAACCAGGTGGCCAGGCCCTGCCCACTTCCGCAAAAGAACAGGAGAAAGAAAAATCTGGACTGGAGTCAGAGGCCCTGGAGCACATGGGCTGTAGGCTGGGGCCACATCCACCTTTCTGGGTGAAACCAGCCTCTCCCCTGGGCAAGCCCACGGGCAGAGAGGTGGGAACTGGTCTCCAGACTGCCTCACGAGTTGCTGCGAAGGAAATGGGGACAATAGAGTATGGGATGTCCAGCTAGAAGCGGCTGCTGCCTCCTCTCGGGCCATTTCAGCTGCAGTGGTGGCCCCGACCTTAACTTTGAATGAAGATGGGACCACCAGCTTGGAGGCCCAGGACAGCTGTCTGCAGTCACAGCTGGGCTTCCACTCAGAAATGCCTTGACCTTGGGACTGCTCCCATGTTCCCTCAGCAGGGCCTCAAGATATCTAGTATCTCTCCAGAGCCAAGAGAGTCCTCCTAGGGGAAGAAGCTCCCTGAACAGGCTCAGCGTCAACCCCTGCAGCCGACAGCCCTGCCAAAGCCCGAGAGGCCGGAGGGGACGTTCTCATTCCCCACCCCTCCCGCAGGTTCTCTACTCTTCTGACCTTTCCTCCGGGTGAGCTGTGTGGTCAGGACACAACACCCAACACCTCTGAGTCTCAAGGATACAGTTTCATCCTCCACCGCAGGAGTGACTTCTCTGGGGCTTCAGCCTCACAGGCAACCCGCTGGGGACACTCATGCCCTCGAGCCAGGCCCTGCTGCCTGTGTCAGGGCACCCTCGCAGGCTTTGCTGCCCATCTCTTGGCCTCATCCAAGGCCTCCACTGTCTGAAAGGCTGAAGAAGCAGGGAGCTTTTCTTCTGTCCTTTGTGACCCCATTGGCCTTTACTGCATTTTCCTTGCAAGAAGGACTTCTAAAATTCTTTGGATATAAAAGGAAATAACAGAGTTTAGAAGGCTGAGGTTAGGGGTAGGGCAAAAGATAGGAGGAGAGAAATCTTAAATTGTGCTCTGGCATCACAAAGATGACCTGGATCCTATCAAATCTGCCAGAAGCCCAGGAAGTGCCCTGAGCATGAGCTGGACAGGCAGGAGCTGCCAGGACAGAATGTGCCCTTGCTCCGCCCAGGCTCTGAGTGGAGTGGACCAGCAGCAGAGGTCTCCCGCCTCCCTGATGCCCAGAGAGGCCCGCATTCCAAGGAAAGGGACACACAGCCCCTCTTCTGTCCCGGAGCCCTGATCTCCTCTGCCCAGGTCATCTGTCAGAAAGGTTATTCTGTCCCTGAGTAGAGGGCCCTGACTGTTCCTGGGCTGAGTTGTTCCTGTGATAAAGCAGAGGGCAGACCTGCTAAAGTTACAGAACCTGCGAGTGTTTCTGCAGCCGGCTTGGCTGTCTGCACGGCCCGCTAGCACCTGAAGGTACAGGCACAATGACAGGCTAAGTTGTATCAAGACTGGGAGAGGGAAGGAGGAAGGAAATGCTTTGTTTGCTCCCTACCTCCCAGGAACAGGCTGGGAGTAGGGGGTGGAGGCTGACCCTGAAGGTGGATGGGGCAGGGAGATTAGGGGAAAAGTCAAGGAAAGTCCTAGAGGGTCCCCTCCCCCCAGAATTTCCCTTAAAGGCACCACATGCAAGCATTTCTCCGTCTGTGGTTTCTGAGAAGGTGGGTGAGACAGGAGACAGGAGAGATAAGGGAGGATACAGCTCAGATCAGGAAAGGGCCCTTCAGCCTGCCCCCAGAAGTAGTCCCTGAGGAGGAGGGTCAGGGCTTGGGGAACAGCCCTGCCGCATGTGCCGCAGCCAAGGAGGCAGGAAGTGAGTGACCAGAGAGGCCAGGGCTGGAGGGGAGGTTGCTCTGTGGTGTGGGGGGAGTGAGGTACAGGGAGACCCAGCTGGCCACCTGCCTCTCACTGTCCATACTCCACCATCCTACTCAAAACCAGCCTGCCCCCTCAGGCCTGGCTCTGCCTGGCCCAGGGGAATGCTGGGAACGGATTCATCTCCCACAACCATGGGGGCTCCTGCCTGGGGTCCTGAGGACCCAGGAGAGACTCTCCCCTGGGCTTGGAGGGGGCTCATCTCCACTTCCAAGGGGCCCAGCCCAGCTGAGGCCTCCCCCAGGGTCAGGGCTACTGGGCAATTTCTGGGCAGAGCAGCCAGTTTCCCACGCAGCAACAGCAAGGCTGCCTGCAGTCTGTCGAGAGAGAAGTCACTCTTTGCAGACTTCCAGAGCCCTCAGGCCAGGAAAGAAGTTTCACTCCTGGGGCCTCCCTGGGACTTCTTGTCTGGTCCTGGCCTTCTCATGGGTGACGGGGGCCTCTCTCCCGGGAGGTCTCCAGGGAGCAGAAGCACCAGGGTCTGGGCAGAAGGAGGCCCAGGCACAGGAGGCTGGTGCCCCCAGCTTAGATCCCGTCAGGCCCAGCCGAGAAGAGTAGCGGGCAAATCCTGGCCCACGCCTTGGCCAGGAGTGGGCACCCGAGACCTGCAGCCTGTGGGGGGCTGCAGAAGGGGCCCCAGTCCTGCTCACACGGCTGTTTCCCGCTCTCTGCGAACTTCCTCCTTCTTCCTCTTCATCTTGCAGAAGCCGTGGAGGCCACAGAAGCAGGCAAAAGTGAACTGGGGCATGCCCTGGGCCAGGCTGGGGGCTGCTCACCAGAGATCTGCAGGGAGAAGGGGGAGGGAGGGGTGCGGGAAAAGGCAGGAGAGAGAAGCAAGCTGGGTTACCATTCCCAGAGCCCCCCAGGTCTTGCCGGAGTCAGGGCTACTCCCTGGGCTTCCCAGGCCCTGCTAGTCCTCTCACACCCACTGGGGAAGGGTCATACCCCCAACAGCGGCTTTGAAATCTGTTTTCCTGATCTGCGTGGAGCTGATGTCTTGCCTCGGGTTGGAGCCTGGGTGAGTCCAGGGTGGGGAAGAGAAACTCCCAGCGGACACCACCTGCCTCCTCTCATCCGCAGCTGTGGTTGGGGAATGGGAAGCAGGCTGACTCAAAATGAGCTCTGGTTGTGCCACTGTGCCCGGGTTGGGAGGGGGCGTTCCAGTCACTCCTTAGGTCACAAGTCTGATGATCCAAACGCAGGACTTTGTGGACCTTGAAAACAGTCCCTCATCCAGCCCACCCTCGACCATGACACCTGAAACCGAGGCAGGGCTTCCGCCTTCCCTAACAGCCTCCACGTGTCTGATGCCCTTAGGGAAGTCTCATAGGGGATGCAATGCACTGTCTCTGACTGCTCAGGGCAACACCCCGTCCTCATGCAGAGAACAGATAGTAGCATGTTCTTTTAGCCAACAGGCTGCTTTATTGAGCACCTGTGCTGGGCAAAGGGGTTGGGAGGGACAGACGAAGGGTGAAAGTACAACAGTTTTTCCCCTGGCACAAAATTAAGTCCGAGGTAGAGGCTGAGGCTCATTTGCCCCAGCTGGGCACGCTGTCCCCCACGTCTGGCTGGCATGGCCCTCAGCACAGGTGGCAGGGATGGGAGAGGGCTTCATGAGATGCACTCTCAGTCTGTGAGAGGATCCCTTTCTCCAAACAGTCACCTGCAGATTCCTCCAGGTCACTTCTCTCCCCTTCCGCCTGCCCTGGAGGGAGCAGAATCGCATTCATATCAGTGCCTGCAAAGCAGCTGGGCCCACGGGAGAGGGGGCCTGTGTCCATCCTGGGCCTGGTTTGACTCATTTCTCTCTAGGAAGAACACAGGGGGCAGCCCAAATACTGAGAGGCAGGGGGCTGTAGAACAAGGAAGCATAAGGCAGGTCCCTGGCCCCAAATGCTAGGCACACCTGCAAAGTATTTCCACTGTGTCTGAGGAGGCCGGCATGGCCTGAGTGGTGGCTCGGCAGACAGTCCGCAGGTCTGGCCCACCTTGCTCCTGTGGACAATCTTCCTGCTTTTTCAGGTAGAGCAGAGGGCCCAGGAGCAGGCCCTCACCAAGCAGTGCCCTCAGTGCCTGCAGTGGGGCCAGCTCGGTCAGGATTCTCTTCTCCCTCCCCTCTCAGTCCCTGGTAATGCAGCTGTTGACTGTAATTTACAGGTGCAATACATTTCCAGTGGCCAGCGGGGTGGGCAGGAGGCCCAGCTTGAGTCAGCGTGGGTGGGTAGACTGGTTTAATCAGTTGCTCTCCAGCACCATCCACACACCCACTCTCCTGGAGTATATATAGAGAGCAGAAGCAAACTGTAGGGTATATACGTGTATATATATACAGAACCGAGACACAACTACTGTATTCCTATATCTATCTACTGCAGCTACCTCCCGTGACAAACCTAGGGAGACAGGTATCTAAACTGGGGCCTAGGTAGCCTGGGCTCTGTCCTTGGCTCTGATCCCAGGATGCTGTGTCACTCTGTGCAAGTGGCTATACCCTTTGGGGCCTTCGTTTCCTCATTTTATTGTACCAGGAAGCTCATCAAGGTTTAATACTTAGATCCCAGACCGCTGGGAATCCTAGCCTGATCAGGAAGAAAGGAGGGGGAACAGGTGGGTTTCCTTGTAATTAGTACACTTCCTCTGCTGGGGGATGTGTGTCAAGAGTGCTACCCACAAAGCATTCCCATGATTACCGGAAAAATATCTGGGGTAAAATCAACAAAGTGGATCTGGGGCAGGAACTCATAATGAAAAGGAGCCGGGTGAGTAGCTCAGACTATCACTCTCCACTCCCACCCCACCCCACCCCAGGGCTCAGGGAAGCTCAGATCCCAGGATGCAGAGATCCAGTCCCCCCTCCACCCTTCCTCCCCTCCAAAGCCAGCTCTCTTAAAAACAGCAAAATGTGCCCCCCTGACGGGACCATTCCCACTGGGCTCCTTTGGGAAGGAGGGACCATCCTGAGGTTTTGGCTCACTGTAGGGAAGATTTGGGGAAGGGTAGAAGGAGCCAGGACCTACAAAGCAGAGGAAAGGAGGCTCAGTAAGCCGCCAGGGGCTGCAGTCTGGCTTCCAGAGCTGTCCAGAGCTGACCACCTCACGGGGATCCTGGGCCCGTCTTTCACGACAGAGAGCAGAGGAGCCTGGTTATCCCACTCAGGTCTTTGATCCAAATGCTCTAGGTGGACTCTCACTTCTCCACCAGGGCCTGCCAGGATCTTCCCCGCAAGGGGCACGACTCCAGGCCCTTGAGGCAGTCTGGGCTGTCTGTGGCTCACAGATCCCTGGCCAGCGCCAGAAGAGGGGGCAAGGGGGCACACACATGGAGCAGAGAACCCTTTCCCATTTTAGTTCTCCCGCTGTGGGCCCCTCCTCCCTCAGGATCCCTCAGCCCCCACCAGCAGGTACGTGGGGAGCCCCTTTGCCAGGGCTGTGGTCTCTGCTTTGCTCCCCCTACTTTTGTCCCTTCACTTGGCAGAATGCTCCAGCATTAGCTGGAGGGCTCCCTGGGGAAATCAGATCTTGATGAACCTCCTCTTGCTGTGTCCACTTGAAGGGAAAGGGGTCTGAATATTAAAATGGACCTGGGTGTACTCCCAGCTCATCTGTGCTCAGGACTGAAACTTTTCCTCCCGCCCTGCAGTTTCCCCTGCACCTCAGTTTTCGGAGGGTAAGAGATGGAAAAACAGGAGGAAGGGAAGGGAGGTGGATGCTGGACGAACCCCTGCTACCCCACGTTGGCAATATCTGACCACAAGCTGCTGTTTCCTGACTTCTTCCCCAGCCTCCTCTCTGGCCTTTCCCCAGCTCTGGTCCAAGATGGCCTGGGTGTGGGGCATGGAGGGTTCTCTGCTCAGCCAGCTTGAAGGGAGTCAAGCAGAAGAGCCGCCAACCCACAGAGCATCATCTGAAACCTCCAGGAGGTTCCCCAGTCTCCCTGCTGACCCCTTCCCTTGGTCCTCACCCCTACATCTCCCCTCTTTGCCAGATACCCTCCTGGGGTCCTCCAACCCTAGAACCACCAGTGAAAATGGGGCAGTGGGCCAGAGATTGCTTGAACACATGGAAGAAGCAAGAGGAAGAAGAGACTCAGAGCAGGCTAGATACTAAGATGAGGAGATAGCCAGGCCTCTGGGCTTGCAGACCACAAATTCCTGGCCAGTGTCTCAAATTTTGGCAATGTCCTCTATCAAAGTGGGCGTTACTGGGGGTTGGAAGGGTAGGAAGATAATTACAAGTGTTGGGACATGCTAGGAATTCTGACAAACAAGAGATATTGTCCCTCCCACCCACCCCCAACCCCTCACCTCCTGAAGCAGAAGTAGTTTCCAGAAAGGCACCCCCCCATCTTCAATCCACCCTACCCCCTATTCCAGGTAAAAAGCCAAAGAGAAGTGACCCAGGAGAAGGGGCACCCTCAGCCTCTAGAACAATACTGAGCCCTCAGCCCCTCCCCAGCCCCTTCAGCACCGGCCTCAGTAATTAAAATATGAATTCACCTTCCCTCCCCGAGCCATTCATCACTGCGAAGGAAAGCAGCTGCGGCCTGGGAGACCGGATTTGGGGGATTAACTCGGGCGCTGGAGCAGACACACCAGGAGGAAGAATTAGAAAAGAAGGGGGTGAACTGGGTTTTCTCTCCCCACCTCTTCCCTCTCCCTCTGCCACCCAGCCTCACACCCCACCTCTTCCCCCAAAGCCTGGCCTCTGTAAGGTTTCTGGGAACTGTAGTCTCCACAACTGTGTGGGCAAACAGGCAGGCCAAGGGTGGGTGGTGGCACAAACTACAGATCCCAGGACTTCTTCCCAGAGTTGGCAGCGGCGAAGCTGGGCACAGTCCTCCAGTCTGGAAGAAGTCGGAGTTCTCCCTGGAGATTAACTCTTTCCTGGCCTGCTTGAGACTGAGCTCCTGCCTCTGGCTAACCAAGCACCCTGGAGTCTGCAGCCAAACTCCTCTCTGCCTTCCATGGCATGCCCAGTCAAGGCCCCCTTGTTTCTTGCTTGCCTACCTTTGCAGACAGAGGGGAAGCACTCCCCCGTCTGTCGAGAGTTCAAGGGCAGCCACACACTGACCAGCGGTTCTGAGGAACTTGGGGGCCATGGGAGCTGGAGGGGTCAGAACACCAAGTCTTGAAATGTCCTTATGCCCTGGCCCCCGGGGCCCCCCAAGCCTACTTAGCAGAGGCTGGACCACCTAAGAGTCATCACAAGCATGACTGGGACATCAATGTGCCCTGTGATAGCAGCTTGGAAACCCGTGATCCAAACTGTCAGTGCCCGAAGGACACCCAGAGGTCAACTGTTAGCACCATCCCCGTGTAAAGATGAAACAGACATTTTTTTTTCAATGGAAAGGGGGAGTTTTAGCAGTCAGACTGCATTTCCACCAAAAATGGGACAAGTGCAACCAGAGAGATCCACTTGACTTGGTGTTGTTAAACATGGATGCACTTTCCCAAGGGAGGCGTTCTGCTGGCTGTCTCTGTGAGCTGTGAAAAAGACTCAGAATATTTTAGGTTTCAGCTGTCTGCGAGCAGGGAACAGGATAGACACAGCCCTCTGATCTGCGAGTCGTCCAGGGAGAGAGGGCATAAGGCCAGCTTGCCTATTCAATTCGCTTCAACAATTATGTGAAATAAACTGCCCATCTACTCCAGGCCTGCCCCACTGGCAGGGGCCAAGAGACAAAGGACAGAAAGAACTGTAACTCCAGAAGCTCCCCAGGCCCAGGCCCATCAAGGTGGGACTGTCCCAGGTGAGTTGCTAAAATGTGGGCTCGCTCTTTCTCCCTGTTTGTGGCAACTTACTGCTTTTACCCCACCCCTCTTTTCTCCCAATTCACAATTCCTTCGATTCATTCAACAAACATTTACCCAGCAGCCCCTACTGAGCCTTGCCTTGTTGGAGCTTTAACCTCTGGAACAGTCCTCTGTCCTCTCATCCCCAGGTTCAGCGCAGTGCCGGGGCCTTCCCAGCAAACTGTGCAACAGGGTTCCAGTTTTGGGGTGGGGCACTGCTCCAATCTGACTTTTCCACTAGGAGATCAGGAGCTACGGGAGGCAAACCGAGTGGTTGGATGTCCTCAGAGCATGGTAGGGAATAGGATAGGCTAATTGTGGCCAGGGCAGATGAAGGAGGAGGGGGTGGGGGGAAGGGGCTAGCCACCTCTGATCTCTGGGCCAGAGAACTCAGACGGTGAGTGAAAAACCCTGGCAAATTCTCTTCTTTCTGTGCACCCTCTACCAACTAAGTTGGGGCAAGAGGGGAAGTGGCTTGGATCAGCCCCAGCAAAAACTCAGCTGCCTTGAACTTTCTCTTAGCCTCTCCTATTGTTTTGATTCCTACACTCACCTCTCTGAAAAGGAAAACCAGTGATGGACAAAGAGTGAATAGAGTTGGACCCTGGGGGTCAATTCTGTAGACGTGCATCCAACAGACACCTACGAAGAAAACCCCTCGAGTAAAAACAGCACTTTCCAGTTCTCAGAGCACTTTGCCATGCACTGGCTTGCTGGTGCTCCCAACCTCCAGCATGATGTGGTAGGTAAGAACACAAGTTCAAGCCCCAGCTCTGCCCCTTACTAGGCATATGAACTTGGGCCAGTTTCTTAACTCCCTATCTCAGATTTTCCATAAGTACAGTGGGATAATAACAGTACCTTTATTCAAGGGTTGTTTCCAGGATTAAATGAGTTAATATAGGTAAGATGTATAGAATTGTGCCTGGTACCTAGCAGGCACTAGGTAGATGTTGGCTGGGGAAATTAGAAGTAACTTGCCTTCTGATTCTCAGTACCAAATACAGTGCCTACACTGATTCTTCAGTGGTCCGTCTTAGACAGACTGGAGGCTGGGAGGGGAGAGGAGAGGAGGGGAGGGGAGGGGAGGCGAGGGGGCTTCCTGTGACACTCCGGCCAAACTGCCCGCCTGAGTTCCATCTGTTGGTCTTCCAGGGTGGCTGGGATGGAGTTAGGCAGATTGTGGGAGAGGACTAGATATGGCGAGCCAAGCAGGAGGGAGAGGGGAAACACCTGCACAGGGTAGCCGACCCAGAGCTGGGAGCCTGGGCTTCAACTCACAGCCTCTGGGGAATGGCTGTCTTCCTGCCTTCACTCTGCTGAGCCTACTTTCCCAGGTGGCTGGCCTGAGCCCTCCCATTTCAGCCACACAGAAAAAGGCTGAGGAGTCGAGCTGACCGCAGAGAAGTGAGTGAGGTGGAGAAGCAGAGGTTGTCCCGGAGCTACTGAGCAAAGGTCCAAGTGCTGTGTGGCCCAACATGCCTGACCGCAGCCCCCAGATTCGTGAGCACAGGCCAGGGTCAGTAACTCGGCAAGGGGGGAAGGAATTGACTCTGAGACCTCAGCACCGGGGCATGTCTCTTTCCAGACTCAGGGACTCTCCCCCTAGAATCAACAGTCCAGGCTCTTCATTTCAGAGTGAAGGAGCAGGACCAGAGAGGGGAAGTGACTTGGCCAAGGTCCCACCGCCTAGCCCCATCCTCCCTGTATGCCCCGCCGCCCCCCATCTGGTGTCCCTCTGTGGCTGTCCTGCAGCCTGGTCCTGAGCGGAGGTGCAGGTGTGCAGGAGGAGGAGCAGGCCCCTCACTGTAGCCCATGGCTTTTAGCCCTACATGAGTTTGGAACAGCAATCACATAGGAATGAAAAGCCATAGGCCACAGCAGAGCTGAGGGGATCCGGCAGCAGGAATCGCAAAAGGGCGCAAGGAGCTGAAGATACTTGGGGTGCCCTCATGACCCTTCCCACCAATGCCACCCACCCACACTGCCTCCCTTGAGGTACTGGGCCCCCCAGGTTACATTCTTTCACCACCCCCCACCACCTGGCCCCTGAAGCATTAACGCCCTCCCAGTAATGAGTTTTCAGTTCTTGCCCTACAAAAGCCCCCACACAATGGGCCTCGATTCAGGCATGAGGGGTGGTTTCCTGGCCATAAAGGACCTCCTAGAATTCCCTTAATTAGCCTCTATCCCCCTGCCCAGGGTCCTTAACTACTCCTCACCCCCAACCCTACAGAATCTTTTCAATGCTACTACTGCCAGTGCCCAGGACCAGCCAGCATTAGGCTCTGTCCTTACAAAGTTTAACACTTTCTAGTTCAGCCACAGAAAGCAGAGAGGGCAAGAGGGTCTGGGAATAGGAGAGCAAAGACAAGAACCTGCCTTTTCTGAGAGGGATGAACAAGCTTCATGAGCACTCCCAAGGCTGGGCATGGCCCACACTTGCTAGACTGGTCCTGGAAGTTACCGTTGCCATTCTTGTTCTTGCGTGGTTCAGAGAGGAGTGGGGCCTCGGTCTTCAGACCCAGATGGAGGCAGGAAAAGGGGTAGTGCTTGAAATCCCCGCCAGGTGAGGGCAGCTAACCTTGGAGCTACCCCTGAGTGATGTTGTGGGAGGGGTGCTTGGTGCTCTCCCTCCCTCACTGGCAGGATGTTGTGGCTGGCACAAGCATCTCCAGGAGTAGGGTGAAGCACTAAGTCAAAGGAAACCAAGGTCTGCCCTGGCTGGGTGACTCAGTTGGTTGGAGCTTTGCCCATACACCAAAAGGCTGTGGGTTTGAGCCCCAGTCAGGGTGTGTATGGGGGGGGGCGGGGGCGGCGGACAACCAATCAATGTGTCTCTCTATCCCTTCCTCTCCCTCTAAAAATCAATTTAAAAAGCCATATCCTCGGGTGAAGATTAAAAAAATAAAAAGGGCAACCAAGGTCTCAGGGCCCTGGAAAAGATGTGCCCTAAACACAAGGCTGTCTTCCCCACTCTTTTCTGTGGTCAGTGTGGCACACATCAGCAGCCTTGGAGGGCCGGTCAGGAAAGCTCCAGGGAATTCAGAACCCTAAGCCTGGCCTTGACCTCTCAAGCCCCCTCAACAGCATGGTTAAGAGGCCTGAGGCACAGATCAGGCCCCATCTCTGCCAAGGGGCAGATACAACCCCACATTAGCCCTACCTGCAGCCTTCCGGGGAGGCTCACTGGCTCTCTGCAGGACCCTGGCTGGCTTCCCACACACCCTAACAGTGAGCGTGTGCACATGCGCACACACACCAATCTTGCCCAAAATTAAGGGCCAGATTGGACACCTTCCAACTTCCCACCTGAACTTTAGGTCATCACCCCCCAACCTCCAGCAGGTGAAGCCTTTGGTTTTCCCCTTCCTCTTCCATGGGTCCTGAAATCCCAGACTTAGGACCTTCAAAAACTGTGGGCTCCAAGCAGAATGTCCTCAGTTCCCTCTCAAGGGACACTGGGCCAAGGGTCTGCTTACTCGGTGGGCCCAGCGAGGAGCCCTCCCTGTCCTTTCCCTCACAATTCCTGCAGAGCCACCCCCTGCCTCAGGGCAGCCACTTACCCCCAGAAACTCCAAGCTCCGCGCTACCGTGGCCGGCCTCCCTCTTCCACACCCCACAGCCTGGTTTGAGCCGTACCCAACTCAACTCGACTCACTTGTGAAGACCTGGCCCGCCCCTCCCCCAGCCCAGGGGCCGGTGGGTGTGGGGCGGGCTCAGCGGGCGGGGAGGTCAGGTATTCCTTCAACCCTGACTTGGGCCTGGGTAACAAAGGTCTCATTGAGCCTCTGGCTGTCTGGTCGGTGAAGCACAAACCTCTTGTATCTGCTCGCTTTTGATCTCACTCCCTCTGAACCAGCCATGTATTACTCACATCCCCCTGCCAGGCTATTGGAGTTGGAGGGGCTGTTTCAGCCCCCTCTGCCCTCCCTCCCCATCTCCTTCTCTCCTTCCTTCCCCTGTTGCTCCCCTCAGCTTTTTTTGGTTTGATTTTCGGCAGGAGACCCGAGGCAGCTGCCCAGAGGCCCCTCTCCTGCCCAAGTGCCCCTCCCTGTCTCTCAGGCCTAGCTCCTCTCCTCACCCAGACCCTGCTGTGTCCCTCTGCTCCTGCTCCCACCTGTCCTAGCTCGGAGACCCACAGCCCAGCTCGGGCCTGCCCCTCCACTCACCCTCAGCTGGTCCTTCCCTCGGATCATGGATTCCCTGCCCTGGGCACATGAAAGGCTCAGCCCTTGGCCTGACTGCCAGCCCCAGCCCACCGGACAAACCCCCAGGAAACTCCAGAAGGGGAAGCCTCTCTCCAAGGTGTTGCTGGGGCCAGAAGGACTAGAGAGTGAGGTGGAAGAACAGCCATCTGGTCTTAGGCAATGGCCTAACCAGACCTCCTTGGAATGTGGAGGAACGGGAGGCAGGTCAGCTAGGCCTCCCCTCCTTTTCTGAGGAAACCCTGCTTCCTCCAATCCTGAGAATCTACTTTCTAGTGAAAGGCTGCCACTTGGTGAGAACCCAAGGACTCGCCCTCCTCAAGCCGGGGCTGTCCCACCTTTCCTGTCTCCTCTGCAGCCACCCCCAAGCCTCCTGCAGCTCTGCTGGGAGTGAGAACTGGGTGCAGCCTGAGGAGCTGCATGTACTCTCTGCTTCCCTGGCCCTGGTCCTCAGGGTGGGCCACTGCAGGGGAGAGACAGCTAGCCACCTTTGAGGTCCGAGCTCTCCCCCAAAATGCCAATGGATGCTGAGCTCCCATGGCCGTCTGCAAGAGCCCCACCAGCTCCCTCATGCACCACCTGTGGCTCCTCTCCACCTCCACAGTCGCCGCCCCTCCCTGTCCCCCAGGTACCCCATTCAGCTGAGCTGAGGATTTGGGAAACTTCTCCTGCCCCGACAGAGGCCCCATTCTTCCTGCGGCTGGCTCTCATTGTCCCTCATGACTCCACACATTCTTGGGCCTCTAATGAGAAGCCGAGACAGCCACCAGCACAGCCTGGGCCCAGCCGCCTGCCTGTGGCAGAAGTTGGGGGAGGGAGGCAGGGGACAATCGGGAGGAAGTGAAAGGAGCTGGGAGACGAACCAGAGGAGGGGGGGATGGGACCGTGGGAGGTGCAGAGAGAAACTGTGAAAGACAGTGACACGGATGGAAACGTGAGAGAAATTAGGAGAAAAGGGGAGAAAGGAGCGGTTTTATTTTATTAAGTGGGTACTATATACTGTACGATTTTATTAAGTGGATACTATACATCATGCATATGCCAGGCCCTTCAGTGACACAAATACTGATGTTGTTACTATGATTATTGTCATCTGGTAGGTGAGAAAACTGAGGCGCACAGAGGCTGGGTGGGCATTTTTGCTCTCAGAGCAGGGGCAGAGGATGCTTGAGAGAGAAAGGAGAGTCTGGAAAGGACGCTGAGATGAGGAAAGAGCTGCAGAGGAAAACAAGCAGAACAGGAAAAGGCAGGGTGGGAGGAGGGAGAGGGCTAGCCATGGACTTGAGGTTTCCCTGACCTCCTGCCATTCCCCTCGGGGTCCAGCTGTCTGACTAGAGGGCACATACTCTAAGGGCCCTGCAGTGCCGTCCCCTCTCCAGTAATAAGTCCCGTCATGCCTGCACCTGCTGGAGAACCCAGGTGCAGCCTGGACACTAATGCCTGCAGCAAATCCCTTGTTAGGGAGCCCCCAGCCCCGGCACTGTCTCCAAGGGCACAGTCACCCTGAATCCTCAGCCTACATCTAGGCACTGGGGTTGGAGGTGGTTCCAACTGAAAATAGGCCAGACTAGAGAGCACTCGTTTGCAAGGAGAGGAGTGGAAAGGGCCAGTGAGCCAGTCACCCTCCACAGGAGAGAAAGCCATGGAAGGGAGGGGCCAGGAGCACAGACTGGGCTCAGCCTGAGAAAGGACTGAAGAACCAGCACTCCTGAAGGCACAGTGTGCTCCTGGGCACCAGAGTCAAACGTAGGGTGCATAACTACTTCTCAGACCTACTGCCAGGCACACAGTAGGTGCTCAATAAATGGTCCACTAGTGTAGAAGGGATTCTTGCACGTAGAAGTTAGATAAAATCTAAGGTCCCATCACCTCCAAGACTTCATGAGTCTACTTGGTAGCTGACTTTTCTCAAAGCTTTTCAGACTTACGTACCTTTTGAGGGGCTTGGAGCCCAGCAACCCTGCCTCTTTGCCCGTGGTTGCAGGAAACAGGACATTAGGAAGATACTAGATTAAGAAAATGAGGTATTCTCTCTCACCACCTCACACACCCTAACATACCACATTGTTCTAAGGATGTTGGCTGAATGATATAGGTATGTATTTGTTGAATGAATGAATGAATGAATGGCTGGTGAAGCTTGGAAAAAAGAGCTAAAGACCTAGGTTCTCCCATATTTCAGGGTTGGTGTGTGTGCCTGGCACTCCCTCATGTCTGACTCTCGGGGGCGGAGGGTAGGAAACACACCCTGGCATCTGATTCTACCCATTGTGGCGGAGGGGGCCCCCCCGCACTGCAGACACTTCAGAGGAGTGCCAGGAATTTGATCTCCTGTCTCTGCCCCAGACAAGTCCCCGGATTTAGAGCTGTCATTGGGATGGGCCTGTGGGTGCAGTCCCCGGCCCAGAACTGACCCAGGAGACTAGTTCCTGACAGACCTGGCAATCTCCTCTGCATTGTCCTCTAGACCTGAGCTACACCAGCAGTGTACTTGCCACCAAGAACAGGATGCCCGCCCTACTTCTGGACCCCTAGGCAGCCTTCCCTAGGGCGCAAACCTCCACTGCCTCCCAGCTCCATTTCTACTCCAAAGGATGGTCAGCTCAGGTTCCTTCTCAGTTACCGGCTTCAGAGCCCCCCAGGGCAGAGGGTGCTGTCCAATAAGCAAGACAGCACAGAGAGTTCAGGCATGAATTTTCTTTTTCCCAAGTGCTTTGTCTAGTTGTCTCAGGAGCCTCAGTTCTGAGCCTTTGCAGGCAAACAGAGGGAGCTCCTAGCCTGGCAGTATCCCTGGGCCCTTAGGGACAGGAAGAGAAGGGAGACTGGGAGCAGCCTCAGACAGTCAAGGCAGAGAGAGGCCAGGGGACAGGGAGAGCAAAGGCAGAAGGTTGGGGGCTCTTTACAGCCCTGACACTTTCAGCCCCTGCACCTGGTTTCTCCTAAGCTCCCAGGGCTGGGCTGCAGGAGGGAGAAGAACACAGGGAAGTACTTGTGTCACCAGAATCCAGCCTCCCCCAAGCACAGGACCTGGCCACAGTTTTGCCTCTCAGAGCAGTCAAGCTGTTAAAGAAAAATACAATAACGGGTCACTGGCAAACTCACATGCATTTCAGCCCGAGCAATTCATGGATATCAAAATGCTCTGAAGATCTGCCCAGGCCCTATTTCCTGCCCCCTTCCCACTCCTTTCCTCCCTCAACCTACATTGAGTGATGGTGGCCAAGCCTAAAGAATGATACAGCCAGGCTCTCCCAAGCCCCTGTGGGGTATGTCTCAGAGGCAGAGGCAGGGGGAGATGTGGGCGCTGGGGGTGAGGAGAGGGTCTACAGCGCAACCACTCATTTAGCAGGCATGCACTGAGCGTGTACAACGGGACAGGCACTGTGCTAGGCACCAGGAGGCAGCACTCAGTCAGGTACAGCCACCGAGCAGGCAGTCCCACAGGCACGACTGCATTCAGAGCAGTCCTGTCACCCTGACCCTGGGTCTCCCCCACCCCCAAGGCCTTCATACTGCCTTTTCTTGTGGGGGAGGGAGGTATTAAGCTGAACTTGGCCCTCCCTATTTTGAGGGTCCCTCCTTCCTCTTCATGCCTTTAGGCAACTGGCCTCACCCGGATACTCTTTGTGGTGTGTGTGTGTGTGTGTGTGTGTGTGTGTGTAAGAGGGCTCTTCCTCTTCCTCCTGACTGATGGGGCGATGGTAGCTGGAATTGAGTGACAGAGATGGACACTGTTCCCAGCCCTGAGCCTCAGCTGTGTCCCCCAGTAGGATGTAAGCAGGGCTTTCAGGCCACCAAAACTGCCCCCCAAAGGGGCTTCTTAGAGGACAATCAATTCAGAGCTCTGTCATCCCGGGGCTCCCATCCCAGTCCCAAGAGAGGCACACTTCCCTCCAAAGTTAGCCTTTTCATGGCTTAAGTTGGGCTAAGTTGCTCACTGGTGGATGAAGGTACATTGAAAAACCACCAGGAAAAAGTAAAATCAAACCTGAGAAAGAATTTGTTCATGAGGGTTGAAAGGAGGAGGGTAGGGTTCTCTTGCCTCCAAAGGAAGGCTGTGGAATGCAGTCAGGAGAGGGGCTCTTCCTGGGGCCCCCAGGCGTGCCCTCCCCACCCCCCCACCAGCTGGGTAGAGGCCAGGGCTGGTGGCCAGCCCTGGTCTCTACCGTCACTCTGTCAAGGACCCTTTCTCGGGAAAAGGGAGCTGCCTGCCGGCCCCACCCTGGCCAGGGTCTGCTCCCTGGCTGGCCTCCAGCTCCAGCCCCTCTTAGGTGTGGAAGGGCCCTAGGTTTGAGGACTGAGGTGGGAGGCCGGCTCAGGGCCAGGAGTTGATGGTGTTGCCCAGAGAACGGGTTTCTCCTGGCCTCCCACGCTGGGGTCCCCTGGGGGCCTCTGCCCCAGGGATAGACACCTCTGCTTTTGCCTTCTTAGTGCCAAACACACGCACAGGTGTCACAAAGTCCTGATCCCTGCCTTCTAAATAGCCCCTTCCCCCATCCCACCCACAACAGGGGGTGAAGGGAAGGGCGGAGGCTCCCAAAGCTTATCTCTCCGGCCGGGGTGGGAGACTGGGCGACCTCCTGAGCCAGGGCCCTCGCTCCTTCTCACACTTCCCCCTGAATCCCACCAGCTGCAAAAACCTTGAAAAGGAACAAAGGCAAGGGGGCCGGGTAGGGGGTTCCCTTTGGCCGACCTGGGGCGACGGTTGACGCAGCCTGCGGCGGGTCCGCCCGGCTTTCAGGTGAGTGCTCAAACCGCATCCTGGCGTCCGCCCTCGCCCCCAGACCCCCCGCGAAGAGGCGAGCCCTCCACAGCCGCTCCCGGCCCTCCGCGGCCCAGGGGCCCTTACTCGCAGCACTTTCTGCCTGTTCGTTTTCGCTCGGTACTCACAGTTCGGATGCTGAGCCGGCTCCTCTCTCGCACTCACTTCCTTTGTCTCTTTCTCTCTCCCTCTCTCCCTCTCCCTCTCCAAGCTCCCTCTCTCTCTTCCCTCTCCTTGTCTGAGTCTCTGCAGTAGCTTCCAGTGGAGAAAAATAATTATTCTTCTCAATGGGTTCGCACGGGGCGCACGCACACACGCGCGCGCACACACACCCCGCCGTGGTACCCAATCAATGCACAAATCTTCGGGGTCCCTTTAACCTCTGCGGATGACTCCGGGAGTTAATTACGAAGCCTATTTCGGCGCAGCATAAATATGCATTAAGGTATGAAATGACAACCGATGCGCTGAACTTCAGGGATTTGGCGTTTAGACAGACTTCGTCTCGCCGCCCCCCCCCCACCCCCCGCCATTCCCTCCGTAGCCCCACAAGCCACCTCCACGGCATCGCAGTGACCATCGCGAGCTCTTACAGGGGTGTCGGGGGCCGCGGGTAGCCTCCATGCAGCGCTTTGTGCCCCGAGACCCCCTCGCGCGCCCCCTGCGGTCGGGGTAGACCCTTAGCGGGCGCTTCCACTTCCCACACGCCGCAGGCCGGGCCCGGGCCACCGCTCCCCCCAACGCACGGTGATCGTCTGGGAACAAACTCCTAGCTCAGTGCCTGGAGAAGCTGGCGAGAGCGGGACGGCGACCTGCCCGCGTGCCAGAGTTCCGGCAGAGCAAGACCCGGGACGCGACTCCCCTGCAGGCACAGGCGCCTGGGGGTCCCGCTGCCCCCCACTGGCCCCGACCCGCACAACATGCACGCTTTTTGCACACACGCGCGCGCACATGCACGCGTTTGCACACGCGCGCGTACATATGTGCACACAGACACTCCCGCGCGCGCTCGCGCCCGCACACACTCAGGGTTGTAACAAAGGAAGAGGGGCCAGCGCTGCCTTACTTTTGTTTCTCTTCTCCTCTCTTTTGCAGCCCCCCAGCCCCGCGCCGGCGTGCCCGGCCCACACCCCCCCCCCCCGCCCTCCGCGCCCCGAGACGGCGGCGGGCGGCCAGCATTCCGGAGCAGCGCGTCCGAGCGGCAACTTCGCGCCCAGGCGCCCACGCCTCGCAGCCCGGCGGGCGGGAGACAAAAGCTGCGGCGCCGCCGGAGGCCGCGCGACCAAGGTGTGCACGCTAATTGTCAGGAAATGTGTGTGTGCGCGCCGGGAGCTGGGGGGCGGGGAGGGGGCGCGAGCGGGAGGGGAAGAGGAGAAGAGGAGACCCACCCCCTAGCCCTGCCACTCGCCCGCGCCAGGCACCCGAGCCCGGATTAGAGAATAAATTATCTGCTCTCTTCTCATTGGGCTGTGGCTGTGGCCGCCGTCGGCGGCGCCGGGCTGGGAGCCCGCCTGGCTCTTTGCATTCACCGCACAGCTCCGGCTCGCCTCGCTTCGCAGGGGCCAAGAGCCCGGGGCCTCGGCTCCAGACGCCAGAGGACACCAGCCGGCTGGCCGCGCCGCCCCTCCCCCGCCGCCCAGCTCTGCCTGACCCTTCGCCCCTCCCAATTCTGGCTGGTGTCTTGGGGACGGAGAGACTGAGAAAAAGGAGCCCAGAGGGTGTAGATCTCAGACTCCCTCCCCCCCACCTCTCGTTTCACCCCCTCTCAAGAAGGAGAAAGGCGAGGGCAACTGGGGTCAGTCACCTGAAGCTAGCCCACCGCAATGAGAGAGGGTTTTGAGAGCCCTCGGAGAGGATCCCTTTAGTGACAAATGCCCCTCCCTTGGGACCATCTTCTGCTCTCCACACTGTAGCAATGACAAAGGGGAAATGGCACTAAGGTTCTTTGCTTTCTCCAGCCCCATCAGCTTCAACCCAATCTTGTTCTCCATTTCCTGGGCCTTTCTATGGCCCACCTGCAAGACAGCTCATTAACTGCCTGTAAAGGAAGTACCTTCTGGTTCAAAGCAGCTCCGTGCCAAGAATCCATTCATTCATTCAGCAAGTAAGTAATATGCAGGACCACAGGACATGGGCTGGGCACCAGGAATACAAAGGGACATGATTCAGATGAGCAGTCATGCAAAAATAAATAAAAATAAAATAAAATTACAACTGTGTTAGAGGTGCTACATTGAGGTACAGACAAATTTTGAACTCAGAGATAGGGGGACTACAGCCATTCATTCAACAAATGGTTTAGCATGTGTCTTAAGTGCCAGATACATAGGTGAACCGGCAGGCATGGTGCCTACCCCCTGGAGTGGACAGTCTGGCTGGAGGAGGACGAGGGGAGCACTGACTGGTGTGGTATGAGCCAATCAGTAGACATGGGGGAGAGGTCATGGTGAATAGCAGGGGTTCTTAATCCACTCTGGGGAGCCCAGAAAGCTTCTTTGAGGAAATGAGATAGATCTAAGTGAAGGCCTAACGATGATTAAGAGCTGGGATGGGGAAGGAAGGGGAAGAGTTCTGAGCAGAAGAAACCTGTAGAAAGGATCTTGAGCTGCTGGTAACTGACTTTAGAAGGCAAGTAAACATCCACCTTGCAGAGAGGGAGGTGGGCCTGGGAAGGCCCCTGCCCCTTGCTACCTGGGGGAAGTAAGAGAACTGCCCAGAGTAATGTTTACTCGTATAATCCAAGGCAGGCTTTTCCAGGTCCTACACTTTAACGTTTTGGAAGAGGCTCACTTGTGTGTTATCTCTCAGTCTAGTCTAACCTCACGCCCTACCCCATTTTACTTCTAGTCACTGCCTGTTGCAGTTGGACCAATTCTGTGCCTGCTAAAGATAACCCTAAAATAAAGAACATAGATGATGAACCCTTGGAGATCAGACGGAGCAGTTCAACTTTCTGCTCCATCTTATCACTTCCCAGCAGCTTGCATCACTCTATTTACTTCATCATCTAGTGACACCTGGCCCTCACACAGGGAAGCTGTCCCTGGGACCAGCCGAGACTCTTCTGCACGTGCTGGGATCGTATGCTTTCCAAGCAGCTCCACATTTATTATCCCGAGTTTCAAACAACAACCCTGTGAGTTAACTTTATCTCCATTGGACAGGTGGGGAAACTGAAAGTCAGAAAGGAGGAGTGGCCTACCTACTGCCACTTACAAATTCCTTGGCCGAGCAGAGTTTGTGGCTCCCTGCCTTTTCTCCACTAGACTTCGGGTATGTGCGGGCCTCTCCAGCTCATTGATGAGCCCCATGAGGGTCAGGGCCAAACAATCCCCTGCCTTCAGCACCTAGGACAGGGCCCTGCACACCCAGGCTCTCAAGCCAACCCTGCTGAGTGAGTGGCTGTGATGGAAGGGAAGGAAATGAATGATTCAAAGGCAGAAACTGCATAGGCTTTGGACTCACACACACCTCAGCTAAAATCGCCACTGTTACTAACACTCTGTGCACTTTATTCAGACTTTCTGAGACAGAGTTCCCTCATCTTCCAAGTGGGATTCACAGTACCCACCTAAGACTGTTGTGGAGATTAAGTGAAATGATGAGTGTGGAATATCTATGGAAACAAACACAAGACCTTGGTAAAAGCAATTACTGCTGAGAAGAGGATCTGAATGGATGGAGCACTGGAGCGTAAGGAAAAACTCACTTTTCATGGTTTATACCCTCTAGTAGTTGTGATATACCATGTGCATGCATTACCTGTCCAAAACGAATAATGAAATATTTTACTAAGATAATACATGAAGCAGCAACACAACAACAACCACCAAATGGGGACTCCATACACATTTGTTGGACTGAATTGAGTTTTGCAGTTTGAAACATTAGGATGTGTTATTAAAGAAAATCACAGAGTCTCCTTTAGATGTAACTCTGGCCTGAAAGTTTGCAACTGCTCTGGCTACAGGCAAAGGTGAAGATGTCCAAGCAGGTGAGATATTTTCCAACCCAGAAATTCTACAGTTCTGACCTCTGTCTCAGAGGGAAATGGCATCCAGCAGGCTCCTTGTTCTATTGAGAGACCAAACTCCTGGAAGTAATGTGAGATGGATGGGGATGGAGCAGAGGTGATGGGGAGGAAAGGCCAGGGGTCTGGGCAGCCCCTCAGCAGGCCCCATTCTGTCCAGAGGAGACAGGACAAAAAGGACTCCTGGACCTGCTTCCTTGGTATCACTCTTCTAAGGCTTAGCGAGCAAGCTACCCGCCTGGGCATTCCGTGGCCCCTAAGGAAAGCTGAGAGCAGCAGGTGCAGAGCCTAAGGAGGGGAGTGGGCTTTCTCTTGTTACCCTCCAGGTATTGAGGTCCTAGAAAGGACAGGGCAGCCATTCATCAGCCAGCACAAAGAGACACTCTCTCAGCCACAAAGAGACCAGGCCAGGTCATCTCAGACACTGGGGCATAACATCAGTGGGAAATTTAGAGCCTCTTAAAAAAAAAAAGATTTGGACTCTCACATCCACTGGCATTGGGGGAGGGATGGAGACAGGAAGGAAGCATTTTTTGGGAGATTCTAGGGAAGAAAAGAGAGATAGTAGCCCCAACCTCAATGAACCAAAGGGTAGGGCAAACATGATCAGAAATGCTAGAAAAATAGGAATCAAAAGAAATAGAAATAATTTATTCTAGAGGAGCAACAGCTAAGGGGAAAAGGAAGGAAAGTCAAAGACCAGGGTTGGAATGGCCACTTTTCAGTCTAAGTAAAGAATGTGGCTGCTCCTTTTTCTGTTCTGAGTTTCTGGGGAAGGGCCTGATGAGGGTGTGGGGGTTTTCGTCTGGATCAGGGACTGTGGCAAGTTCAACCTTGGACACGTCACCTTTCTGACTCCCAACTTTGTCTATGGCCCACCTACTTCTAATTAAGACAGGACACAATTACTGTCCAGTCCCTGGTTAGTCTTGAACACGGAAATGACCTTCATCAGAAGGCACCAAGTACAATCTATTACCATATTTTTTTAAAGATTTTATTTATTTTCAGAGAGAGAGGAAGAAAGGGAGAAAGAGAGGGAGAGAAGCATCATTGAGGGACAGGACCTGGCCCACAACCCAGGCATTTGCCCTGACCAAAAACTGGACCAATAACCTTTCGGTTCACAGGCCGCCGCTCAATCCACTGAGCCACACCAGCCAGGGCTATTTCCATATAAAGCAATCAAAGGTACTTAGAGATTATCATCACCCACTCACACATTCTGAGACCTGTTATATGTAGTGTGCTGGGTTATGGCCTGCCCCTATTACGGTTGTCAGAGCATCAGATATATGCAGTCTTAACCAATGATTATGCCATGTGCCTGGCACAGCACTGGACCCTTCAAGGATGCAGCAGGGCCCTGGCTGGTGTGGCTCAGTGGATTGAGCGCTGGCCTGAGAACCAAAGGGTCGTTGGTTCGATTCCCAGTCAGGGCACATGCCTGGGTTGCAGGCCAGGTCCCCAGTAGGGAATACATGAGGCAACCACACATGGATGTTTCTTTCCCTCTCTTTCTCCCTCCCTTCCCCTCTCTCTAAAAAAATAAATAAATAAAATCTTAAAAAAAAAAAAGGATACAGCAGGATTTGTTTCATTCATTCTTTTATTCAATAGACTCCTCACACTTGCCAGCTAAATACTCTGGACTATATGCAGTTTTAACTGGCCATCCACCTTCCTCAATGACAATGTCAGGACATGTCCCGTCATGCTTCATATTATAAATCTCAGTCACCCACATCATCTATAATCCCATAGATGGAATCCCCAAACCAGCTACCAATTGAGTTTCATCTCCCACCTCTCCCTACCCTCCCAAACCTTTCCTCTATATCCTTTGGAACTCAATCTGCCACCAGCCAATGTCTCTCTATCCTTTTTAAAAATATATTTTATTGATTATGCTATTACAATTGTCCCATTTTTTTCTCCCCTTTATCCCCTCCCATCCCGTAAACCCCTCATCATTCCCCCACCTTATGTCCCTGTTCACGTCCATGGGTCATACACACAAGTTCTTTGGCTTCTCCATTTCCCATACTATTCTTAACAGCCCTCCCCACCCCATCTGTTTTGTACCTACCAATTATGCTTCTTATTCCCCATACCTTTCCCCTCATTCTACCCCCCCACCCACTGATAACCCTCCATGTGATCTCTATTTCTGTGAATCTGTTCCTGTTCTAGTTGTATGCTTAGTTTATTTTTTGTTTGTTGTTTTTTAGGTTTGGTTGTTGATAGTTGTGAGTTTGTTGTCATTTTACTGTTCATATTTTTTATCTTCTTTTTCTTAGATAAGTTAATAAGGGCTTGGTGATGATGAACTCCTTTAACTTGACCTTATCTGGAAGCACTTTATCTGCCCTTCCATTCTAAATGATAGCTTGGCTGGATAGAATCATCTTGGATGTAAGTCCTTGCCTTTCAAGACTTTGACTACTCCTTTCCAGCTCCTTCTTGCCTGCAAGGTTTCTTTTGAGAAATTAGCTGAGAGTCTCATGGGAACTTCTTTGTAGGTAACTGTCTCCTTTTCTCTCGCTGCTTTTAAGGTTCTCTCCTTGTCTTTAATCTTGGGTAATGTAATTATGATGTGCCTTGGTGTGTTCTTCCTTGAGTCCAGCTTCTTTGGGACTCTCTGAGCTTCCTGGACTTCCTGGAAGTCTATTTCCTTTGCCAGATTGGGGAAGTTCTCCTTCATTATGTTTTCAAAAAAGTTTTCAATTTCTTGCTATTGTTCTTCTCCTTCTGACACCCCTATGATTCAGATGTTGGAATGTTTAAAGTTGTCCCAGAGGTTCCTAAGCCTTCCCCCATTTTTTTTTGAATTCTTGTTTCTTCATTCTGTTCTGGTTGAATGTTTCTTTTTTCCTTCTACTCCAAACCATTGGTTTGAGCCCTAGTTTCCTTCCCATCACTGTCGGTTCTCTGTGAACATTTTCCTTTATTTCACTTTGCATAGCCTTCACTTTTTCCTCTATTTTGCGACCATATTCAACCATTTCTGTGAACATTCTGATTACCAGTGTTTTGAACTGTGCCTCTGATAGGTTGGCTATCTCTTCATCGTTTAGTTGTATTTTTTCTGGAGCTTTGATCTATTCTTTCTTTGGGCCATATTTTTTTATCTTAGCACACCTGTTACATAGTAAGGGGTGGAGCCTTAAGTATTCGCTAAGGTGGGGCAACCCCAAGTTGCTTCATTGTGGTGCTGTCTGTGGGGGAAGGGTCCAAGAGGGAACAATCCTGCTTACTTGGCTCTCCGCTGGCTTTCAGTCACTTCCTCCACTACTCACAAGCAAATTGGGCCCTTCTGGTGCTGATTCCTGGGTGGGTGGATTTGTGTACGTTCTAAGACCCTCTGGGTATCTCCAACAAACTCTCCTTTGAGACTGGGAGTTTCTCTTACTGTCTCAACCCCCACAGGTTTTTTCAGTCAGTGGTTTTCAGGCTTTATTTCCTCATGCTGGAACCCTGGGTTGCGTGGTCTGTCTTGCTCCCCAGCTGTTCCTCCCTATTTATCTGCATGCCAATGTGGGACCTCCTGCTTTGCCAGCCACCGTCTTGCTGAGTCCTCTCCACCCCAGTTGCCTATCTCCGTCCCTCCTACTGGTCTGGATGAATATTTCTTCTTTAACTCCTTGGTTGTCGGAGTTCCGTACAGTTTGATTTTCTGGCAGTCCTGGTTATGTTTTGTTTTTAAATTTGTTGTCCTTTTGGTTGTGTGAGGAGGAAAAGTGTATCTACCTATGCCTCCATCTTGGCCAGAAGTCCTGGCAACTTCTTTTGACCAGTCCCTTAGGTCAGTAGGTCCTACAAGGAAGATGTTCTTCTATCCTTAAACCCTTCCCCCAGCATTCCCTTCATTGACATGCTCTATGACACCTGGCTGTCCCCTGAAGATGCTGCTTCCCCAGCAGACCTGCCTACTGGCCAAGGATGAAGGGTGAAGACCCACACATCTCAGAGTCTATAGAATGGCCTCTAAACCACTTTGCTTTCCTTCTGCAAAAACTGCAGCATCTTTGACATCAGTAGGGTTAGATCCCATCACTTGCTACCTTTTTGCTGTCTTCTCCACCTACTCACATGATCATACCCTAAATCTTGTTCTTACCAATATCTGTATCTCCAATAACCTCAGTTTCAAGCATCTCAGTCACCGATGCCTCTCTCCTTCCAATTAACTTTGTATAGGACCCCCATTCAAATTATTCTGTGATCTCATGGGGACCTTATCCACTGAACACATTTTTATTGTCCACCATGTCTTGCATAGAACCACTTCTCTAGCTTAATTTTCACATTTTATTACTATGATGTCTCTCTTACAAACATCCTCTTTTTCTTTGTCTCTCTTTGCCTTTGTTGTACTTATCTGGCAAAACTCCAATACTATTTAAACATAGCTAGCCACCTATCCAAGCAACTGAACATTATCAAAGAAAATCACACAATCATGCCTATTAACTGGTCTTACTCTAAACTTATGACTTTAAATCTCAAAAGAGCACTCAAATCTCCCCAGCAAACCTACATTTCCATGGTATATTCATCTTCCCTTCTTCTCAAGGGCTGTTTCATACCTTCTGTCTCTTCAAACCTCTAGCACCACCCCTCCATATGACTCTGCCCCATACTTCACTGATTAATAAGTGCAAAGAAATGCAAACAAATGAGAAGTACTTCATCTTTCTACCAACCCACCTGCATGATCTCTACTCATATTCTCTGCCATCCCTGCATGTGGAACAGATGAAGATATTCTGTCCATATCTGGGGCCAGTTCCTCCGTTTGTGCACTGGATCCCATCCACTCTTGCTTCTTCCATGACTGTGCTTCTTGCAGTTTTCTTCTCTCTCCTGAATCATTGGTCTTTCCTTAGATCATACCTACCAACATCAAAACATACTTGACCTCCACATCTTTTTCTAGGTAAGACTCCATTTCTTTGTTATTTTATAACAAAACTCAAAACAGTTCTCTGTAATTACTTCCTTACCTACATTCTCTCCTCAGCGCACTCCAGTTTGATTTCTGTCTCTACCACCTGCTGACATCTCTCTTGTGAAGGTCTTTGGTAACCTCTCTTTTTTTCCTCTGACCAATCCAAAGGGCATACAAAGCCAGTCTGATTTGGCCTGTCATCAGTGTTTGACACAAACGACTGCTTCCCTCCCTAAAACACCCTCTTTACCTGCAACACCTCCCCACCCCTCCTCACTGACCACTCCCTCATCTCTCCATGGGATCTACTCTCCTCTGAACTCTCTCTGACTCATTCTCCAGTCAACCTCATCCAGTCCCAGGGCTTTAAAAACCAACCTCCTCCTTGAGCTTTGGGCCTGTATATCCAAATGCCCACTTGACCTTTCCACTAAAATGCTGTATCAGTTTTCTAGAGCTGATGTGACAAAGTAACACAAACTGGATGGCTTGAAACAACAGAAGTGTATTGTCTCATAGTTCTAGAGGCCAGAAGTCCAAAATCAAGGTGTTGGCAGGGCTACAGTCCCACTGAACCCTCTAGGGAGGGATCCATCCTTGTCTCTTTCTCTTGGTCTGGCAGTCCCTGGTGTTCTTGGCTTGTAGCAACATCACTTCTATTTCTGCCTCTATCATCCCATAGCTGTTTTCCCCCTGGATCTGTGTCTTCACAAGGTGTTCTCTTCTCTGTGTGTGTCCCAAATTTTCCTCTTCTTTTAAGGACACTAGTAATATTGGATTAGGGCCACCCTAATGACTTCATCTTAACTTGGTTACATCTGCAAAAACCCTATTTCCAAACAAGGTCACATTCACAGGTATTAGGGATTAGGATTTTAACGTATCTCTTTGTGGGGGACACAAGTCAACCCATAACCAGTGTCAACTAAGTAATTCAAACTTAACATGTCCATAATGGAACTCTTGATTTCTATACCTCTTGCCCCCAACCTGCTTCTCCTCCTCTTTCCCCATCTTAATTACCAGCACCATCAGCTCTGTTGAAAAGCCTAGGGAACATTCTTGATTCCTCTCTTTTCCTCACTCCCTACGTAGACTCTATCAGCAAGACCTGTTGCCCAAATCCAACCCTTCTTCCTGCCTCCCCTGCCACTACTTGAGTCTAATAATTTCACCTCTCTGCGCCATTCTCCTAACTGGTCTCTCTGCTTCCACTCACCCTACAGACTACAGTCTATTTTCCATCTAAAAGCCAGAGGGATTGTTTTAGTGCATAAATCAGATTACATCCCTCCCACTGCTTAAAATCTTCCAAAGACTTCTTATTGGGATTAAAATAAAATCCGAGCTTCTTAACTTGGCTTATGAGGTTTTATACGATCCGACCCCTCTTCTCTCATTTCCTATAGTTCTCCCCCACACTTGCCTCATCTGCAATTGCACAGGCCTTCTTTCTGTCTCCCTTGAACACTCCAAACTTGTTCCTGCCTCTGGGCTTTGCTTTTGCTCTTCCTTTTGCCTGGAACACCCTTTACCCGTCTTGGCATGAATAACCTGTTCTCTTACTCAAATGTCAGCTCCTGAGTAAACCTCCCACTGCAAGAGGCACTCTGTCCCATTACTCTATTTTTCCATCCATAACTTTAATGCTAACTAAAATTGTTTTATTTGCTTTATGTACTTATTTCTGCATTTATGATCTGATTCTCCTACTATATCACAAATATCATAAGAGTGAGGGCTTAGTTTGCCTTTATCACTGCTTCATCCTCAGCATCTACAACAGAGCCAGTGCATAGTAATTGTTTATTTATTAAATAAACAAATCACTGCCCTATGCCAGGCAATGTATTAGGGTCTGAGGATTCAGCAATGAACAAAAGACAAAAATCTGTTCCTTCTTCCTAAATCAGACATTGACCCTCCCCATGAGGGGCATGTCACAGAGCTATCAAATGTCTTGAACAACTTGAACAGCTCTTGAACAACTTCTTAGCAATACCCTCTCTGAGGATTGGTAAGCCCTCTCTCTCCATTCAGTGAAGCTTCTCCAAAGTATACCACTTCAGCCCTGGCCACTGTGGCTCAGTTGGTTGGAAAACTGTCCTATAAACACAAAGGTTGCAGGTTTGATTCCCGGTCAGGGTGCATGACTAAGTTGTAGGTTCCATGGGGGCACATGTGAGAGGCAACCTATCAATGTTTCTCTCTCACATCAATGTTTCTTCCTCCCTTCCCCTCTCTCTAAACTCAAAGAGCATGTCCTCAGGTAAGGATAAAAACTAAATGAAATAAAATTGGCCTTTGCTGGAAAATTTGCCCTGGCTGGTGTGGCTCAGTGGATTGGATGTTGGCCTCCAAAGTGAAAGGTCAACGGTTCAATTCCTGATCAGGGTACAAGCCTGTGTTGCGAGCCAGATCCCCAGTTGGTGGTGTGCGAGAGGCAACTGATTGATGTACGTCTCGCACGTCGATGTTTCTCTCCCTCTTTCTCCTTTCCTTCCCCTCTGTCTAAAAATAAATAAATAAAAATAAAAATTTTTGAAGATAAATAAATAAAATAATCTGTTTTAAGTATGCCACTCCAGACACTTCCCATCCTCTTCATCTCCGGAGACAATCTTGTTTTCTACCGCTATTTCTCAAGACAAAACAGGCCCTCTGCTCCCTCTTTCCCTCCCTTATCCCCTTTCCACCTACCCTTTTGGAAAGAGTGTGGGCTTTGCATTCAGGCAGATGTGGGTGCCAACCCTGGGTCTGTGCATGACCTTGGACCTCCGAGTCTCAGTTTTGTCATCTGTAAAATGATTGTGACAACGCCTACCTCATTAGGTTGTCCTGAGAAATAAACAAGACATTCTGTGTCACATGACTGTCTTTTTACAGATGCTCAGTGTGTGTTTCATTCCCTTCCTTGCCCCTCTCTTTCCCCATCACCCTGTAAGTGTTACCATTCCTGTTTTACAGATGGAGAAACTGAAGGCAAGTCTACTGATGTTCACATCTATTGGTTAATTGAACCAAAGTCACACACTGCTAAGTGGCAGACTGCAAATTAAATCTCAGATCCCAGGGCTTCTTGCACTGCTTCAAAAACGCAAAAGTAATCTAGTGACTTTTTAATAAAGCCAAATTAATTCAATTTCAAGGATTGTCCTTCATTCAGTCTGACATTTTGTTCCCTTTGTCTCTCTTCCTCTCTCTCTCCTTTAATGTTAGACTGTCCTTTATCTTAAAAAATGATTGTTGTATTCTTTTCTCACTTGGAAAGAAAGCTAACTACAAGACATCCATCCCTGCTGTTACAAAACTGCCTCCAATATCCCCACAGGCTGCTGCCCATTCCCTTCCGGCAGAAGGGATGCCCCAGTGTTTCTTCATCAGAGGGGCTAAAGGTGGTGGTTTGGGTGGAAGGAGGAGGCTGGGGAACTGAGGTGAAACTAGTTGCATAGCTATTAACCTTGCTTTGGAAGGACTGATGGAGATTTTGGAGAAACGAGAGCCCCAGCCCAGCCACCCTCTGTCATTGCAGTGTCCTGGTGCACAGGCACAGCCTCTCCTGCAAAGGGCCACCCCACTGCTCGGGCATGCTGCACCCTCCCTGTAGTCCTCCTTCCCTGGCTAGTTCTAGAAGGGTCTCTGCCTTTTCCTTCCAATAGTTTCCAGCATGCCCCATGAGGAAAATTTTAGATCTGAATGAGGATTATAAAATGTGATCAGCATATTGACCTTGTTATTTTATTATTTTTTCCATGCAACTGGCCCCAGGAGGTGACTGGCAAGTTGCGCCAAGTGCACTGAAAGCCCTGTCTCAGTGCACCCATAACTCCTGAGCTGCACAGGCCCCAGAGGGCCCCACAAGATGGCAGAGAGCCATAAATTCAGCCAGCGGGAGCCTGGGAGCTCACTGATTGTGCCGGGGGAAAGCGGCCTGATTTGATTGGTACGTGAGCTGGAGAGAGAGAAGGTGGTAGCTGGAGTACTGGAAATACAACCACTTTGGAACAAAATGAAGCAACAGAGGGGTGGCAGGAGGGGACTGTGTGTGTGTGTGTGTGTGTGTGTGTGTGTGTGTGTGTGTTTTAATCTCTACAACAAAGGGGCCAGATTAGACTGAATCTAAGGCCCTTCCATCACAGAAATTCTGGGTTCTACTTTGCGACGAAGGGCAAGCATGATGGAGCAGCTGTGAGAGGAAGCAAGATTGGGGGACCCAGGGAAGCTGGAAGGAAGCGAGGAAGAGGAGGCATTTGCTTACCAGTGACCATCACATCTACCCTCAGAATAACAAGTGAGGTCAATACCGTTATCCCCATTTTACAGGGAAGAACACCGAGGCACAGAATCTCAACGAATTCCCCAAGGTTATAGAGCCAAGTGCTCAGGCTTGAATTCTAGCCCAGGAAGTCTGACCCAGAGCCCACCCTCTTGGGCATGAAGCTGTCTTGCCTGCCTGTGAGATGTGGCGAGGGGAACACGAGAAGAAGCATGTCATGACTCCTGTGTCTCCACTTGGCAGGGAGAAATAGAAAACCTATGGCCTCCAAGGAATGAACTGTCCAAAAGGTATACCTGTGTTCCAGAGGAGAGGAGTGTGTGTATCTGTCTGTAGGGGATGTGGCAGACAGAACCACAAAGCACACTGGTGAAAATGTCCATAGGAGGCAACCCCTGGACCTGGGCACAAAACCCCCATTCTATAGAATAAGAGGAAGTGTCAGGACCAAAAAGCATCACTTTAAGGGTCTCAACTGACACCAAGCTCAGGTTCAGTCACCGGTGTGGTGAGGCTTCCAGAAAAGCCCACCACGGAGCTGCATCAACAGAATGGCAGCATCTTTCTTTTTTTCTTAAGATTTTATTTCTTTATTCCCAGAGTAAGGAGAAAGGGGGGAGGAAGAGAGGGAGAAAAACATTGATGTGTGAGAGGAACATCAATTGATTGCCTCTCACACACCTCTAACTTAAGGGGACCTGGCCCACATCCCAGGCATGTGCCCTGAGCAGGAGTTGAACTGGCAATCTTTTGCTTCCCCGTGCGGCGCTCAGTCCACTAAGCCACACCAGCCAGGGCTGAAGGGCAGTGTCTTGAGCCAAAGAGGTGAGAATCCCCTGGGACACCCATGCTGGGTTGAGTTCCAGGCCACTTGCTCTAAGAAGGGCAAGGACAGAGGATACAAAGGAGAGTGGCTGGGACCGAGATGGATATCCAGGAAAGAGGTGAAACATTCACCAGGTGAAGAAACTAGGTGACCTTGCTCCAGTTACGTGATACAGGACAACCTCAGTTTCCTAATCTGTAAAAGGGGTTCGTAGTCGATCGGCATGAAGAATGAGTGAGGTAATGCATGTAAAGTGCAGAGCTCAGGGCTGGAGACAATAAATGTTGGCTGAAGTAGCTATTATTAAACACTGAGCGTGGTCATCTCAGACACAGGGACTCATTGGAGACATGCTGGAGGGATGATGACAGGCTCTCCATGTCACCCATCTGTCTAGAGCTGCTAGCTTTGTGGAGCAGGAAAGTGCATCCAAAGGGGCTTGGTCCTCCTCATCTGACATTAGTCCGGTTACACCTCAACAGCCCACTCATCTCGGTGGCTTGGGGACCCTCTTGGTGATCAAAGCAGAGAGCTGTCTAGGTAGCAGTTTTCCCTTCTTCCCTGGCTGGCTGGCTGGGTGGCCTGGGACCAGCAGTGGGAGGCCTGGGACCAGCAGGGACCCAGTGACCGCCAGCAATAAGTATGCCTCCTTCTTGCCCACTCAGCCCCTTCCTGCACTGCTCTCTCCCCCTCCCCAGGCCACTGCCCCATCTCACCCTCTCCTCCACCTCCCTGCTTTCTTGCTGGGAGCAGGAGCAATAATGCTAGTCTCCTCTTTGGGTATTTTCCTGACCCGTGGTTGAGTTTCTGTCTTTTACATGAGTGAGGTGCACAGTAGGCTTTTAATGACTGGGAGGATGGAGAGTAAATGCTTGAAAGACAGGCATGTACATCACAGGCTGTTGGGATTGGAAAGCATCTACGGGACCACCTAGTTTCATCCTTAGCTTCAGTAGTTTTCAACTAGACTGAGCACAGAATTATTTGGGAAGGCTGTTGTTAAAATGCAGATTCCTGGCCCCCAACCCAGACCTGTTGAAATACAATCCATACAAGGCATCCTCCAGAGAAGAGATTTCTGGGATACCTGGGCACGGCCCGTGTAACCAGCTCCAGCAGGCGACAGTCTGTGCAAGTGTTTTGGGCGGACACTTTGAGAAACACCGTTCTGATTTGTGATGCCCCTCTACCTTCCTACTACCCACCTGGACCGATGGGGAGACCATGAGAAGCTTACAGAGCATGCTGCCCTCAAACAGGTTACAGGCCAGCCGGAGAAGCAGACTTCCACAGGAGCAATCAGGGCTCGTGTCCTGACTGCTGTACGTACTGTGAGAGGTTAGAGGCTGGCCAAGTGGGAGGAGGCAAGCTTCAAGGACAATCGGGAACAGTTTTTCTTCCCTAAGCAGCTAATATGCTCCACTGTGGAGGTGCTCAATTAGCCACACTCAGGAATTCTGCATGTTTCATCCACTGTCCCTCCTCCCTTCAGACAGAGCCCTCTGCTCCCTAGGACATAATTACAATCTCTGGCCTGTGTTAGTGAAAGCGAACATATTCAGTATTTGCACGCGGCTTCTCCTGAGCTGGAGATGGTTGGAGGGGACAGGGCGGGAGGTGTTCCTGGGGAGAATGAGAGAGTCACAGCCTCGCCTCACTCTCATCAAGCATCTCAGTTCAGGAGGCCCATTCATGTAGATTCTCTCATCAACTTCACCTCCCTCTCACTGTGGCCATGCATTTTAGAGCTGTTCGTGCCGGCAAGGTGTGCTCACGGGGTTTTTACCATGGTGTCGACGTAACATAAGATCGAGAAAATCAGTATTACCATTTCCACCAACTGGTTTTGTTGGCACTTTACTTACCACGATATGGGTTAACTTACATGGTCCCTCCATCAAATCTGTCTCATGAGGGAGTCAGTTTTTATTTCTCTTATTGTTCAGTGACATTCACCACCCTCTGCCTAGCATATGACACAAAACTTAGACTATTGACTGTAATGAGCACAACTATTCTACGAACGATGAAGAAACCAAAGAGCATCACCCGTCACTACACAACCACCAGGTGTGTGCTGCGTGCCATTTCACAGATACTGAAACCTGAAACATAAGGTGTGTTACTCGCATTTTTAGTGAAAGGGTGCAAATGGCAGTGAACACAACAGTGTACATCCATCCGCTGGCTCTGGCACACAAATCTCTTTATTGAACGTTTACCCCAAGTTCAGTAGGACATGGAAAGAGGGAACAGAGAGGTGAGAGACAGTTTCCAATTTGACAAGCTAGAAGAGCATAGCTCATTTTTCTTATTCTCTAAAATGGCAGAGACATTTAAATTTTATGGTTCCATTTTATAGGTGAAGTTGTCAAGACTCAAAGATGCCGTTGCTCAGCTGCTCAAGGCCACACAGGTGGGAGCGGTGCAGGGTTCGTGCTGGGGCTCCTGTCTCAAAATCCGGTGCTGAGCAAATGCGCATCAGCTGAGGGATGGAGATACACAGTTGGTGCAGTGGAATATTACCCAGCCAGCAAGTGGAATAAAGTACTGATACATCTTACAATGCGGATGAGCCTTTATAACGTTATGCTAAGTGAAATGAGCCATACACAAAAGCCACACAGTGTATAATTCCATTTATACGAAATGTCCAGAATAGGTAGATCCGTAGACACTGAATGCAGATCAATGGTTGCCAGGGGCTAGAGGGAGGGGAGTGACTGCTAAAGAGCATGGGGTTTCCTTCTAGGGTGACAAAATGTGCTGGAATTAAAGAGCGGTGACGGCGCACAGCCTTGTGGATGCACTAAATGTCACTAACAGTAAGGTTTATGTTGCGTGTATTTTACCACAGTAAGAAAGACTCAGGCAGGACAAATTCTGCTCCTTTCCCCCCAGATCCTGCTGTAGCCAGTCTGTGGGCTGGCATGGCCAGCGCCTGCCATACAGTGGCCCTCAACAACTTCTTGAGAGAATGGGGGCAGGGGGTGGCTGCTGTTTCGGGAGTTGCCAGGGGACAGGAAATCCCCAGGAGAAGGATAGCATGCTGCTCTAGAGGTCACAGTCAGGATGGCTGGGCTTGAAGAGGGGCAAAGAAAAAGACAAATGAGGAGGGAGGGCTGCAGAAATGAGCGAAGGGAGAAAGGGGATAGAGGGAAGAAAGAGAAGCAGAGGAAGGGGAAAGGGCCCAGGCCCAAGGAGAAAGCAGGGCAGGAAGACAAGAGGGAAGACCAAGGAGAAAGGAGGGAGGAGAGAGCCTTCGGTGCCAGAGCAGAGGACATCCAGGTGCTTGGCAGGCTCTCATACCCCCTCACCCCCACCCGGTTGTGATTCTTCCCCTCCAGGGAGATGAGCAGAGTTGGCCTGGGATCATCTGTCTTCATTACACTGCCCCCACCACCTTCGTCACTTCTTGCCAGAAAACTCATCAATATTCCCCTGTGGCTTGGCAGACCCAGCCCTGCCCCCTCCTGGCCCCTCCTCCTCCTCCTCCCAGGCCCTGCTCCTGGACCAGTGATGAGCACGACCCAGCCCTCCACTCTGGGGTCCCTGCACTCCTCTCTGGCTGCGGGGTCCCTGGATATATTCCCTGGAGGCGGGGAGGGGGCTACCAGGAGCCAGGCAGGATGAGAGGTGCCATCTCAGTGTTGCCAGTTCCTTTGAGAAGCCCCCAAGCCCTCTCTCTGAAATGTCTAAGCGCCCCTCGCACTCTGTACTTACTGTGTCAGCTTCATTTTCCTCCAGTCTGAAGTACTGATCCTTTTCTCCTATGAGTTCTATGTTTATAGCCCACAGTACGGATTTACGTGGCTTACTTGCCTCCTCCTGTTAGAATGCATGCTCCATCAGCGCGGGGCTTGGCAGATGTGCTTGCTACCTAGACCAGTGCCTGGGGCTAGCAGTGGAGGGAACGACTGTGGGGTGTTGGGTTTGGATGTCCATGAAGAAGGTGTGAGCACCTTTGGGGCCTAATGGGCTCACCGGCTTTTGGGTCAGGGCGTTTCCGTACTTCTGGACCCAGTGGCCTTGGCAGCAGCAGAGTCCAGTGGGAGTTGCCTGGCTTGCAATCCTCCACTTCCTCAGAACAAATCCAAACTTACCTCCAGATTGGCCCCTGGCTGCGTCTGTTCTTTCCAACTGCTGTCTGCCTCAGTCACTGCACTGCAGCCACTCTGCTGGACCCCTGGCATTTCCTCCAGCACTCCGCTGTCACCCCTGCTCGGGGCCTTAAAGCTTGCTCTTCCCACAGCCCGGATTCCAGTGCTGTTTCCCAGGGGACATGGAGCTGACCTTCAGGTGGCCTGTCCCTCACTTCACTCAGGTTGCAACAGAAATCCATTCCTCCAAGAGGCCTGCCCTGAGCACCCGAGCTAACATAGCATCGCTCCATGTTCCTCTATTCCCTTACCCTACTTTATCTTCCTGATGGTGCTACCTGACTACATGCTATGGATGTTTTTCCTCTCTCTCATTAGAGCGCAAGCTCCCTGAGGGCAGGTGCTGGTGGCACCTGGCTTACCCTGCTGTAGTTAGCGCGCAGGCTGGACTCCAGCTGCCAGCATCTGCTTCTCTTTCATGACGGCTTTCTCCTGCGGTGCCAGCTCTGCTTGCATCTGCATCAAGCCCAAAACCAACCAACCAACCAACAAACAAACAATGGGGTTTACTGGAAATCCGCACACACAAGCACGCAACAAAAACTGTGGGGAACTGGTGCATACGCCTGCCTGTCCCCTTGCTCCTCGGGCAGGATGACTCCGAAGCGCAGGTTCTATGCTGACCCCCAGAGCTACAAATGGCCTCAAGCCTCAATGACTCTCTGTGGTAATTTGCTAAATAAACAATGATTCTTTATTGGCTGCCTTCCCTTCTCTCTCTCCCTTCCCTATTGTCCTGCTGGCGCTCCTGGGATCGTTTCCCAAGTAAAATCCTACAGTTAAAATCCTCTCTCAGACTGGAATGCTCATACATGGCTGGTGGGGATGTAAAATGGTAGAGCTGCTTTAAAAAATAGCCTGGCGTTTTCTCAGAATGTTAACCATGGAATTACCACACGACCCAGCAATTCCACTCCTAGGTCTCTGCCCAGAAGAGCTGAAACATGTACAAGTGTCCAGAGTAGCATAGTTTAGAATAGCCAAGAAGTGGAAAGAACCTAAATGTCCATCGACTGATGAATGGGTGAGCAGAATGTGGTGTCGCCAAACAATGGGATATTATCCAGCCATCAAAAGGAAAGAAGTACTAACACATGTTACATGGGTGGACCTTGAAAACATGCTAAATGAGAGAAGGCAGTCATGAAAGGCCATATATTGTGTGATTCCATTTATACAAAATGTCCAGAATAAGGAAATATGTAGACAAAAAAGCAGATTCATGGCTGCCGGTAGGCTGGAGGAGAGAAAAATCTGGAGTGACTGCTAATGGGTATGGGTTTCTTTATGGGGTGACGAAAACGCTCTAAAATCGATGGTGGTGGTGGCTGCACAACTCTGTGAATATCCGAAAAGTCACCAGGTTGTGCACTTTGAGTAGACGCATTGTATGGTATGTGAATGATACCTCAGTGAAGTCTTTTGATTTACTTAAAGCCCTTGTCTCAAGGTCTGCTTCTTGGGGAACCCAAACTGAGATCCCTGGAACCTAGAACCTAAAACTGTGCCTAGCACATAGTAGGTGTTCAGTCAAAACGAAATACATGTTGCATGACTAAATGAATGGAAAATAACCACAAACACAGGCTTGATGATAGCTACGGAAACAACTTCAGAAAGAACTACAACTACCCTTTGCAACAACATGGAGGGGAGTGGAGAACATTATGCTAAGTGAAATAAGCCAGGCGGTGAAAGACAGATACCACATGATCTCACCTGTAAGTGGAACCTAATCAACTAAACAAACAAACAAGCAAATTATAACCAGAGACATTGAAATTAAGAACAAACTGACAGTAAGCAGAGGGGAGGGGAAGGGGGATAAAAGGGGAAAGAAAGGGAAGGGTTGGCAAGGAACATGTATAGAGGACCCGTGGACAAAGCCAAAGGTGGATAGGATCAAGGGTGGGAGGTGGGGTGGGTGGGGCAGGGGAGAGCGGTGGGGGCAAAATGGAGACAACTGTACCTGAACAGCAATAAAAATAAAAATAAATAAATAAAAATTGCCAACAAGTTTTCATTACAGAAAAAAAGAAAAAGAACAACAACGACCGTTCCCCCAAGCTCACCCTGAGCCATCGCCTCATTCCCCACCAGAAACAAATGGCAAAGCTCACATGTCTGTTTGGAATTGTCTTAGGATGTGAAGGGAGCAGAGTGGGGGGTGTGTGTGTGTGTGTGTCTGTGTGTGTCTGTGTGTGTGTGAAGGAGACGGTGAGGATGGGGAAAGTGTGTGTGCGTGCATGTGTTTGTGTGTGCATGTCAGTAAGTGAGGATGTGTGTGTGAGTTTTTGTGTGTGGCGTATGAGTGTGTGTGAGTGCAGGCATGCGTGGTGACACAGAGGGCGCCAGGAATCTAACAACAGGATGGTCGGTGGTGGTGGGGGCACTCTCTGAGCAGCAGACCACCTCCTGACATCTCAGAGCAACCAGCACCCTCCCACCCCCTTTGTTCCTCCCTCCTGCCTATGAAGCCCCTCCTATTGGAGTCCCTGCTGTTGGGGTCCCCACAGCAGGTCACTGTCACTTCTGCAAGACATTCCCACCTGCAGCAGCTTGGCCAACACTCTTGGCTGCTCATTGCTTGGCTGGTTGCATCACCGGAATTGAGGGCCGAGAGGAGAAAAATGAGCTGAACTCGAAACAGATTCAGAGAACAGAGGCATGCCCCTTCACCTGAAATTCAACATTGCAGACCTTTTCTTGTCCACTAGCAATAAGACCAGTTCTTTTTTTAAAGATTTTATTTATTTATTTTAGAGAGAGGGTGAAGGTAGAGAGAAAGACAGGGAGAGAAACATTGATGTGTGAGAGAAACATTGACGAGTTGCCTCTCTCTCACACACCCTAGTTGGGGACCAGTCCCACAACCCAGGCATTTACCCTGACCAGAATCGAACCAGCGACCTTTGGCTTTGTGGGACAACACTCAACCCACTGAGCCACACCAGCCAGGGCTAAAATTGGTTCTTAATCAATTTAGAACATAATTGCTATTAGAATGTGCTTCGATTACCCTGACTCATCATTCCACTAAACTGAATGAGGCTGCAGGGCCCCCGCCCCCGCCCCTGCTGAGCTCCAAGGCGGGGATGCAGATGGCCCACATGCGTTCTGCGGGGCTGTGCAAAGGGTGGGCAGCACACTGGTGACCTGTGTGAGGCCTGGCCCTGACCCCTGGGAGGCATCGCCCCCCGCATCCCGCCCCACCCCATTTCCTCAGTGTGGCGACACTCCATTCCGACATTCTGACATGGGACAGCCCCCCAGCCCTCCATCTTGTCAGCCACCAGGACCACCCCTCCTTCCTCATACCCTGACAGTTTCAGCGATACCTGACCAGATGTCCCAGCTGCTTTGCAGGACCATGTGGACTCTCCCTCTCGCTGTTCCTGGGCCAGGAGCCCAGTGGCAGAAGAGTAAACCCTCTGGGCTGGCTCCAGGCTCCACCTCAATGGGTGCCTGCCCTTGCTGCCCCTGCAGGTGGCCACAGTGCCCTTGGGAGCTTTGAGCAGGAAAAGAAAAAGCAGGGCACCCAGACCGGAACAGACAACCCCTGACGGTGCCTGCTGGGACCCTGGTGTCCTCTCTCCCACCCCTCCCCAACAGAGAACCCCACCCACGAGCATCAGCATCTGCCCCAGCCCATCCCAGTGCCCCTACGGACTGGTTAGTCAGTCATCACTCAACAAAGATGTTCGGCCTCTTTGCTCTGAGCCAGGCACTGTGCCAGGCCCTGGGGTACCAAGATGAATGAGGAAGTCAGAGGTCCCTGCCCTCAAGGACCTCAGGAGACAGACAAATAACACATGACACATCACGATACAAAAACAAAAGGGCAATGCTCATAAAACACAGAGAGCTTACCGTGTGCAATCACTGTGTTTGCGTGGTTTTTGTGAAACTACTGCTTTAAGCTCTTTACTTCAATTAAGTCATGTAATTTCACAGGAACCCCGTAGCGTGGATATTACCAATGCAGACGCTGAGGCTCAGAGAGGTTAGGTAATGAGTCCAAGGTCACCCAGCTAGTAACGGGGTGAGGAGGAATTCTAGATTGCTCCCAGGTGAGTACAGGAGAGAGATGCAGGGCCCAGGGCATCTCACTGCCTGGAGGGTAGTGAGGGGTTGCGGATCACCCACCTGCGCTTCCCAGACACTGAACCACCTTCACCTCGGCTCTGAACACAAGGGGCTGGCAGGGGCCTTCGTGGCTCACCATATTAAGTCCTTAACAGTTGAAGCCCCCTCATGCACTGAAGGACAACAATGTGGATCCCTGGCTGGGAAGGGGGGGGAGTGGGGTCGTGGTGCCAGGAATCTGTGACCAGGAGAGGCCTCCAGACGCTATGTCTTTGGCACCAGCATTACGGCATGAACGGAGGGCGGTCTGGGGGCCCCAGTGAGCCTGTCTCCCTTTTATGCTGTTCATTTCCACCACATTCCACATTTCTTCGGTCATAACTCACCACACTTTAGCCTCACGGTGTCATTGTCTGTCCGTCCATCTCTCCAAGGCCCCTGGGAGCAGGGATTCCGTGTGTCTTCACCAGGGTCAAGTCCACTGCAACCAGGGTCATGCCTGACCTGAAAGGCGCTAAAGTTATTGAGTGAATAGATGGGCACATGGGTAAATCTGAGCCTTATAGTCACCCCGGGCAGACAGAAGTGTTGTTGTCCCTACCTACGGGCTCAGGGCCGTGGCATGGCACAGCTAGAGGGCTTTGACCCCAGCCCAGGGCACCTGTTGGGTCACATTAGGGGCTGAGCCCCAGGGCCACAAGAACCACTGAAGACCCAGGGAAAGGTAGGGGATAGCAGACTCCTCACCTCCCAAGTCCCATCCATTTTCCTTCCTCTCTGCCTCCTCCCGTGGCTGGTCCCCTCCAGCAGTGCATCTGTCAGCCCCAGGAGGCTCTTTGCTCTTCCCCTGGCCTGGCCATCATTGTGTGCTTGATGCTTATTGCAGGGGACTGCACATGTGCCTGGGGAGGGACAGAGATGTTAACATGTGTCCCTGGGATCACAGTGACACCCACAATGTCCTCCCGCATCAGCACCCTTGCTGCAGTGGAGACCCGAACCCAACACTCACTCATTCATTCTCATTCCTTCAACACGTATTTACGGAGGGCATGCTGTGTACCACACAGAGGTCTAGGCACCAAGCACCCAGGCCTGCCCTCAAGGGACTCTCAGTCTAGCTGAGGAGCAGAGGAAGCTACCTCTTCAAGGACCCAGCCACTGAGGTGAGAAATAGCATAATTTGTGGGGAGAAGGGTGTCAACAGAAGGGCCAGGCTGCTGAGGCAAGTGTGTGCGGCAGGGAGGGCGGGAGAGGAAGCAGGAACAGGTAGTAACCGTCTCAGTTCTCACCGCTTTGCAGAGATAACTCATTTAACCCTCACAAGTGCATGAGTCAGGGACTCCAAAAATTCTGATTTTATAGATGAGGAAACAGTGGCACAGAGAAGCACAGTTGCCCCTGGTCACACAGCAAGAATGTAGCAAGCAGGATCGGAACCCAGGACATCAGGCTGCAGCATCTGTGCTTCTGATTAACACGCTGCACTGCCTTGGCAAGCAGGAGCCAACCCATAGCCACCTCCCGGGTCATGCTGAGGAGCCCAAGGTGATCCCACAGGCATGGGGAGACCCTGATGAGTGAAAGGGGAAAGCCAGCTGCTTGGAATGACCCAGGGGGACCAGGGGAGGATGGGCTTTAGGGCCAAGGCGAGGGGATCTGTCTGGGGGCCGGTATTGTGGCCCAGGTGAGAGGAGGCCGAGGGGGCTGGTTAGAGAGGAGGGGGTGGGTTTGAGAAAAACTGAGAAGGTAAACTTGGCAAAATGTGCTGACTGGCAGGAAGTGAAGAGTTAGAAAGAAGGGGGTGTGAAGGAGGCATTTCTGGCTAAGAGCTTGGGGGTGGGTTCTTTACCAGCCATGATACAGGACTCTGGAGAAACGTTGTTGGGAGTGACAATGAGTGCTGTTGGGACATGCGGCCTCTGAGGTGCTATGGGACACCCAGGTGGAGAAGTGCGGCAGTTTCATAAAGAGCCCCACAGCCCTGCTCCCTCAAGGTCCCACTTCCTCTTGCCCACCTTCCCTCTCCTGGGCAAACCCCTGCCTGGCCCACTTTCCACAGTCACCCGAGCCATCAGCCTGTGGAAAATCCCAGGGCTTACTCTGGATTCCCAGCCCGGGTCATGCAGCCCCCTGCTGCCTGTGGATGGGCGGGCACAGACCCTCCCCCTCTCCCACCCGCCCTGCAGGTGGGACAGGACTTTTCCACTCTGGTCTCCCTGCCGGGTGTGGAACGTCAGCCCCCTCTTTTCAACAAGCATTGAGACAGGCCAGTAAGTGGGACAGGGACACGGAGACAGATATTTGAACTCGCCAGGCAGTTTACAACCATCTAGTAAATAAAAAAAATTCTATTTTCCCTAACCAAGGACACGTAAGAGTAAAGGGTTTACACTTCTCCCCAACCAGAAGGTAAGTAGCTGAAATCACCCTACTCAGGGAGACAGATAATGGAAGTGCAATTAGTGCCATTTGTGCCAACCACACCCAAGAACTGATGAAGTTGGGGGAATAAATCTCATTTTGGCACATCAGCATAAAGCTGATGAATATTCTAGTGAGATCCTCTCCTGAGACCTCCCCTAAAGTTCCCGCCTTTAGAAAACAAATAAGAACCCTCAAGTCAAAGACCAACCAGCTCGGGCTATCTCAGGAGCACGCCCAGACCTTTCTCCCCTCTCTGGGGTGCATCTTTACTTTTCTCTCCTGAGCTCTAAGGGTCCCCATGAGACTTGGAACCAGGGGAGCAGCGTGCAGCGGACAGCAGCAGATCGTTCTGGGCTAACCCCTGACCCTTCTCCAGGCCCCTTTTCTCTGACTTTTCCCTGAGTTTACAGCAGCCCCGCCTTGGCTCGCTCCTTTCCTGTAACGCCTCTCGGGAGCCAAAGCAGAGCACCGCCCGGCTCTCTGCGGTTGCCTCTACTACCCCAAGCCCTTTCTTGGTTTCACTGTCCCCGGCCTTAATAAACATACTCTCAAAATCACCTGGACTCAGTTGTGGACTCTTTACTATGTGGAGTCAAGAAACCGTACACCACTGGCCGTCCAGCAGAACTGCTCCAGGCCTGGTCCCTTTCCGGTGACAACATGACCTGTAACTCTACCGCCAGTAAAGGAACCAGAGCCAAACTGAAGAAAGACCCCATGCCAATCCACGCCCAGATGCTGCCAGTCGCCCGTCAGGGTTCCCAGAGGGCAGCCCCAGGTCTGTGGTGGGAGACGGGGAGAACATGAGTGTGCTTGGGGTGGGAGGGGACCCAAGCTGCACAGGAGTGACCTCTCCCTGGGGTCAGGGGACTGAAGTGCTAATCCTGGCCCTGCTACTGACTTGCCAGGTGACCTTGGGCAACTGGCTCACTTGAGCAGGCCTCCTTTGTGACCTTCGCTGGACAACAGCAACTTCAGCTGCACCCTTCGGCTCTCACCCTCCTGGCGGCAGTGCGAGGAGAGGGGCGCCCACAGGGGCATCAAGTGAGCTCTGGAGGAGGAAGGTGCACTTGGCAGAAAAGCCAGTGAGGTGTTTTAGCAGAGCAGGACAACAGAGGGGCACGGCGCGGGGAGCTGACTCTGCTCCTCTCCCGTCTGTGAGCCGGGGCACGCCAGGGCTGCGTGTCTGCGTCCGGTGAGCCTCCTGCTACAGTAGCCTTCTCAGCAACCACAGCAGTGGTCTGCTCAGGAAGAGCCTGGCCTGCCTCGGCCTGGGGGCCGTGTCTGGCGCAGGGCACCTGCCTGCCTCCCTCTCTCCCCTGCCCCAGTGTGTCACCTTCAGATGCGCTATAGGTCCACCAGCCAGTGCCAGTCTGTGGGAGGGCTAATGGGTAACTCTCAACGGAAAGGGATCTAGATGGATACCAGGAAAAACTGTCCAATGTTGGGTGGCTGACTAAGGAGGAATGTGATCTTTCTTTGTCTAAAGAGTTTTTAAATATTAAATATTTAAAAATATTTCCTTGTCTGAGGTAGAAAAAGTAATGGTACTGAACAGCAGGTGGGGTCTTACTGCCTGCCACCACCCTCTCGGGAAAATTCCAGAGGCAAAGTTTTGGTGATAAAGGAAAGGAGTCTTTATTCAAAAGCTTCACAGTTTTGGAGTAAAAGCTTTCCACATGCATTAGTCACCTAAAGCTATCAATTAAGACTAAACTCTTTACCTCTTTAGTTACAGCTTTAATCACTTATACACTAAGGCTAACCTCTAACACCTGAGTTCTCTCATTATTCCCCTGTTAGTTTTTAATTACCTTATTTCTATAGGGTTAGTTTACAAACTAAAACAACATAAGATACAAAAGCTACACAATTTTGGAAAAATGGCAGGCTTCTGCCTCAGAGGTCGTTCCCTCTGGAACACCCAAAGAAGAATAGGCCTGCCACCCTCTGCCAGGCCAGCCTGACCCTAGGCTGTGCCTGGAGTTCCTTCTCATCCAAAATATAGTCTATTGGGAAACACAGGCAGCTGCAGCACCATCATCCAGGCGCCCTCGAGGAAGAGAGAGAGAGCCAGTGAACCAGCCCCAAAGGCCGAGAGCCCTTCCTTTCAAAAAGCCCGTAATTCCATGTGCTCTGGAGGCTTTCAGCTTCTCAGCCAGTCCCGTCCTAGAGTGTTTATCATTGCCTCAGGCAAGCTCCTCCTATGGTCCCTCCCTACTCCTCTCCAGGCATCTGATCAGATCTCTTTGTATCAGTAAGATGAGTGGAGATTTGGCATGAGGGCATTTAATCTCCAGAACTTTCTAGAATGGAGTTGAGTGGGGGCTAAGGGAAGGACTACACCAAAGCCATGGGTGAGGGTCTCCAAGACACAGCTTTCCTTTTCCCCTTGAGATAATGAATTCGTGAATGCTGAGTCCTGGGTGTGGGGCTGTAAGGCCATGGGAACCACTCTGACCCACTGTTTCCTCTTCCATCACAGTCTTTGGTCAATGAAACATCTCTGACCTCACACTCTCAGCATTTGATACTCTTCACCTCTTCCTGTTTTGAAATCTTCTCCTCCCTTATTACCAAAAAGTGGTGTTCTTCAGGAACTCCTTTTTCCTGAGGATGAGTTTGGATTTTCCTTTTGCAGGAAACAGAAAGCCCTACCTAACTGCCTCAAAACAATAAAGGATATCTACTTGTTCACCCGTGGTTCAGGCAAGGATTGATGAACCAACTTGGGATGTCACCGAGGGCCAAGTTTCTCTCCATCTCCTGCTGTGTCTTCCTCAGCATAAGGCTGGCTTCCCATGGGGCCCCACACGGGCATCAAGGGCTCTCAGGCCTACCTGCCTATTTGTTCACGTGCTGATGGGAAGAGCTTCTTTTTCCCAGCATGGCCATCATAAGGGCTATAATTCTCATTGGCCTGACTCAAGACAAATTGATAGGGGAACTCAAGAGTTAAAGATTTTAGCTTTGTTGTAATTGAGAGGCTTACGTGATTGGCTCTTGTGGAAAGCTGTTGTTCCAGGAACTGGAATGCATGACTACCTGACTCCAGGAGGCCCACAAGCAATTCAGCCTTTGTGCCCCAGGGGGTCTGCAAACCATTGACCAGTCAGTCAGATGGTTTCTGAGCCACTGTGTTCCAGGGAGGGAACTGTCTATGATACAGATAAAGAATTGTTGATCAGTAGAAAAAGAAGTGCTTGGGAAATCACTGCTGGACTGCAACTCTTATCTGATTAACCTTTTCCCAACCCCCTTACCTACCCTTTTCTTCTCCTTATACAAAGACAAAGGTCGGCTTGAGATGAGCTGTTAAGATGGTTTTTAGAGCACATAACCCGCCATCTTCTCAGATCGCTGGCATCTGAGTAGAGTGCCCATGAAGATTCAATCCTTGTCTCTACTTACCGGTGTTGGTAGTGACAGGCAGCACGAACAGTGACTTTTCTGGTTTCAAAATGTCCCCCTGAACCAATCCTTCTTGCCGGGGGTGTCATGTGCTCCACCCAGGAGTCACTGGGTGGCAAAGGCGGGGGGGGGGGGGGGGGGGGGGGGGG
>VMDR010000343.1:0-18538 GCA_007922815.1 Macrotus californicus | reverse complement strand
TTTGATGCCCTCAAATTCATCCTTCTACAAAGAGAAGTCATCTTTCTCCTAGCATCCCCCCACACGGACACGTGCTGCTGAACTCCTCAGCCAGTCCCAGTTCGGGCGAGTCCTTCTCCTGCCAGGTCACAGCAGGCCTGACACCCTGCGGTTCCCCAGAGCATGCTCTGCATTGTGTCTACAGCCCCTACAGCCCAGACCACAGAAACGCCCTCCTCTGCTTCCTTCCCAGAGTGTATTGTTTCCTCACTACTTTCTTTGTGTGTATGTGTTGCAAATATGCCATTGTTATATATACATTAAAATATTTTTACCCACAGCTTACATTCAACAGCATTTGTGCCCATTTCAGATGTACAGTAAAGTGGCCAGAAAGCCGTGCCCTCCGCAGAGTGGTCCACCTGCTGCTCTGAGCATCCACTTGGCCCCGTACCTGGTCATCGCGATGTCGTTGACTCTGTCCCTGGCCGCCATCCACACCTCCTCACTTTCACACCAGCCTCTTGGAGGACATGCTGAAACACCACTGTTTCCTGCCACACCCACCCCCGAAAGCCTTCCACGTCTCCCCATTGTCCACATGATTAAACCCTCTTCCCTGAGCCTGGCATTCGAGGCTCCTTGTGAAGGAGCCTCCTCTAACTTTATGGGCTCCCATTTTTCTCTCTGCTCTGCTGTCTGCTACAGACCCCTGTCTGATTTTACAGACAGACCCTGAAAAACCATAAGCATTCCTGCCTCTTCACTCTCCCCGCTGCAGCTTCCTGAAGGCCATCTCTGGCAACCTCCCTGTCCTTGTCACATACACATACAAGTGTGTATATGTGCCCATATGCCCTTGAGTTCACAACTGCATCAAAAGCCTGTGGACACAACAGTCACTGCCCTCAGATATCCTGGAGGAGCCTGTTCTTGGTAGAAATGAGCTCATGTATGTGGAAGCACTTGGGGATAGAGGGGAGGTTTCATGTTTCACCAGCCAGGAGGACAGAGACAGGAATGCTGAAAGAAGCTGAAGGTGGAACCTCAGGGAGATGGGGTCATTAAGGACAGCCTCTGACAGAAGAGAGCCACACCTGGCATCAGAAGATAGGATTCGAGGTACAATCCCAGGCACCCTGCTAACCAGCTGTGAGATCTAGGGCAAGTGGCTTACCCTCTCTGAGCTTTGGTCCCCTCACCTGGATGAGAGGCATTATCCCGCCTGCTCTGCTCTGCACCCGGGGCCATTACAGGATGACTTGAGGTGATGTGCAAATAGACTGGAGAAGGAGTGTGTGCCCAGTGACCTGGAATCTGTCTGGTCTGCCTCTCAGGGGACAAAGGGTAAAAAGGAAGCCTGGCCCTCCTCCAGCAGGAAGCTCTGCACCAGTCTGGCCTCCAGCAGGCTTCAGGGAGAACAGGAGCTGATCAAAGGCCAGGGATGAGAACAGCAGGGCCGCACCTCTCCCTGGGAGGGGGAACCTGCAGACCAACGCAATGACATCCTGGTGGCTGCCAGCAGAGCCTTCCTGCCCTCTAGTGGGCGCAGTTAAGAGGTGCACTCACGTCAGTAACAGCAACAAGGTCTGCGCATTTCAGAATTCCATCTGGCACCTACGAACTTTTTTGTCTTGTCATAGAATTCTCAACAGTCCTTCCAGATCTGTGATAGCAGCTCCCCCACCCCATATTATAGATGGAGATCCTCCGATTTAGAGATTATGAAATTACACAAGCTCACGTTGTTTACTGCGATGGAGCTGGGACTCCCAGGCCAGAGGTGTGTGCAGGGGTCTAGTTCCCTTGAGGATCCCCCTGGGGAGCTAGCTCAGGGCTGGGAAGATGTGGGTTCATTGCTGGGAGAGCTTTGTCAAGGTAAAACCAGGCAGCTGGCTCTGGGAAAGGCTGGAGAATACAGCCCCTCCTGCTGCTGCTCTGGCTGCTTCCCCTCCAACACGGGCAGGTGGGGGGACTGGGGTCCTGGGGCCCAGGGCCCTTTCCCCTAAGGTGGGATCTGCAGACTTCTCTGCAAAGGGCTAGATGTTAAGTACTCTAAGCTTTGTGGGCTGAACGGTGTCCGTGGCAACAACTGGACCCTGCCACTGTGGTGGGAATCGGCCCTAGGCAACGCATAAGCAGATGAGCATGGCTGTGTTCCAATAAAGCTTTATTTATAGATGTCGATGTTTAAATTTCATATAATATTCAAACGTCATGAAATGTTATTCTTCTTTTGAATTTTTCAACCATTTAAAAGTGTAAAAACCATGGGAGTGGGGGGCAGGCTGGGTGGAGGGGGGCAAAGGGGGGAAAATTGGGACAACTGTAATAACACAAACTACAAAATATTTAACAAAAAATGTAAAAAGCCATTCTGAGATTTAGGCAGTACAAAAGGAGGCAGGCTGTGGGCTGCCACGTCCCAGCCCTTCCTCTAAGATGTAGGCGTCTGTCTTTACAGAGTTCAGGCTCAACACCCCGGTCCGACTACCCCTTTGTCCCTCCTTCTAGTTCTTCTTCCAGTTCTCTCGACGCAGCCAGAGCCCGAGGTCCTGCCCTCAGCCCCCCATTCTCTCAGCTTCGCTCCCAGGCGCTCACTCCCGTGGTGTCCCCAGTGTGGCACAGGGAGCCCCAGCACGCACCCACTTCCCACCACTCCTCAGCCCCCCAGACAGCTTGCCAGCCTTCAGCGGGTCCTAAAGCCCTTTCCTATGTGCTTTAGAGCCTTTTCCCTTTTCCAAAGCCCAGGAGGGACGTGCTCCAGAAAGCGCACCGGGGCCGCTGCCGCTCTGACTCGTCTCTAAGTCCTGAGCGTGGCACCAGCCAGCAGGTGATCTCTGTCTTGTCCTTCTCCGGGCGTTCACTTAGTCCATGTTTTATGCTATGTTGTTGGAGAAGCAGCAATGCTTGACATGAGAACAGTTAGGAGCCAGGACACCTGGGCCCCGCCTCCAGCTCTGAACTCCCAGGGACGTGACAGGGGCTGGGCTGTGAGACCCGTTAGCATTGGAATACACAGACCCGGCCGGCGAGAGATGAAGATTCAGGCAGAGACTTCTCCCCGCGCCCCCCGCCCACCGCCAAGTCCCAGCTGTGTGAGGTAACGAATGTGTTAACTGAACCTGCTGTGATCATTTCACATACACATATTTCAGATCACCACATAGCACACTGTAAACTTGCACAATGTTACATGTTAGTTACATTTAAATAACTCTGGGAAAGCCCTGGAATGACACACGATATGTATACGGGAATCAACAGCACATAGCAGGTCACATAGCCCTGGGAGAGGGTGATGTCACTGCGAGAGGGAATGTAAAGTAAAATTGAAGGAGAACCCTGAAAAAATACCTACAGGGCCAGTCTGAACCCTCTGTGGCCAGGAGGTGGCAGCATAGGCCCTTAAGGGGTGTTCTGAGGGGCGGAAAAGAGGGGCTCAGGAGAGAGAGGTAGGCTCCCCAAACTTTAAATAAATTTCTGCTTGGGTAACAGTACTTGACACTAAGTGTGTGTGTGGGGGGAGCTGAATCAGAGGGTATATGGGTATATAGGTGTGTGTGTACGTACGTGTATACACACGAGATCTGTCCAGAAGATATCCAGCCGTAATATAATGAGAACAGTTTGTGTGACATCCATGTGACCTGGCAGCAAGGAGAGTGGACTAGCATGCACATGCATGAACAATGACAACTTCACTGTCCCAGTCAGTGGGGGTGGCAGATACTGCCGTGTGAGCATGTGTACTATGTGGCTACCACATTCAAAATGACTGAGTAGAGCAACGAATCTGCATCAAATTTTGCGTTAAGCTTGAACATTCCTCCATGGGAACTATTCGGATGATTCAGAAGACCATGGCTATGGGCAACTGGTGATTGGCAGCCTCATCATGACAACATGCCTGCTCACGCATCATGTCTTGTACAGAATTTTTGGGCAAAACATCAAATCACCCAGGTAACTTAGCCTCCCTACAGCCCAGATTTGGTGCCCTGCAACTTCTGGCTTTTCCCAAAATTAAAATCACCTTTGAAAAGGAAGAGATTCAGACTGTCAATGAGATTCAGGAAAATATGACAGGGCAGCTGATGGCAATTGGGAGAACTGTGTGAGGTCCCAAGGTGCCTACTTTGAAGGGGACTGAGGCATCATTGTCCTATGTATAGTGTTTCTTATATCTTGTATCTTCTTCAATAAATGCCTCAATTTTTCATAGTACATAGCTGGACACCTTCTAGACAGACCTCATATATATACATACACACACACACATATAGAAGCATATGTAGCTTTTTCCATCTAGAACTCCCTGGGTAGGGATCAAGCAGGTGTTATATTTCCAAGAGCACTGAACTAGGAGCCCAAATAGAAGCACTCATTTGGAGAAAATTGGAGGAGCACAGGTTACCTACTCCCAGGATGCCTAGGTTCAAATCCCATCTCTACTGTTTACTGGCTGTGTGACCTTGAATAAGTTCCTTAACCTCTCCGTGTTTCAGTTTCTTTAACTATAGAATGGGGACAATGATAGTATCTATCTCCGTAGCGTTAGGTCAGTATTAGACTAATTGATAGGTGAAGAGCTCTTAGACGAGAGCTTAGCACGTAGAAAGTGCTTAATAAATATTAGCAATTCTATTATCTTTGAGATCCTACACTGAACAGGAAACCCTCCAGGTCGAGGACCCAAGATCTCAACCTGGGGACTCAGAAAGGTAGCTGCCATGTTAGATCAGCCACTGGGGAAAGGGTCCTGGCAGAACCGTAGCCAGGCATGCCACCCCAAGAGCCTCAGGTTTCAGAGGCCTTGCCAACACTGTGTTGAAGGGCACATACCTCCTTACCCTGAAATCCTTTTTAACTGACTGGGGTCCAACAGCTCTAAATCCAGGAGGAACTAGAGCCAGAACAGACGTGCGTTTGTGTGTGCAGAAGTGGGGAGGACTTGGGGGGCTCTGTCTTTCCCTTACTACCCAGGTTTGTCTCTGATCCTGCACTCAGATGTTGAGATGGAAAGACCCCCAGGCTGGACGTCAGGTGACTCACATTCCAGTGATGGCTGTGACACCGAGAGACTTATTTCCGTCTCTGACCTCCGAGGTCCCTTCAGGCTCTGATATTGCCTGGTCTTTGGGTGGGCTTGTGCTTCCTCTCTGCCAGTCCAGTAGCTCCACCTCAGACCCCTCTTCCTCTCTCTTCTCCCTCGGTCTCCCCCACCGCACCCCAGCTTCCTTACAAAAGGCTCCTAGACCTAGAAGCGGTTGTCGTCTTTTGAGAGAGAATGAGAGAAGACAGCCTCCCGGCCTATCAGTTTCCCCTATAGGATGCATCTCCAGTTTCAGGAGGTGGGCCCAGACTGCCCATCGGGCCCCTGGGAACTACAGGCTAAAACCGGTGAAGGGGCAGAGCTGTGGAGGTCAGATGCCTGGGAGCAGTCTGCGAGAGGGGAGGGGCCGAAGTCCAGCCCGCCTCATCCCATCCTGGGGCCTGCGGCACCTGGAGGGCCTGCCCTGGCCATCATTTCCTGACTTTATCGCTCAGAGTCCTGTCTGCTCTCGCCTGCAGCCCTCGCCCAGAGTAGCTTGTCCTCTAGTGGGTGGGCAGGGGAGTCACCACACTGCTGGGCCCAATGGAGGCAGTGCGGGGACAGGCAGGAGGTGGGTGGTTAATACCTAACGGGCTCGGGCCTGGTGGCATGAGGGAGGCCACCCTCAATTGCCAGGAGCCAGAGCTCAGTTCTCCCCCGAAAGTGCCTCTCCTCAGAATGAGCAGGAATGCGACCTTGTCCTGCCACCTGGAGGTGCTGGAGAGAGAGGTGGTGTTTTCTGATTTCTTGTAAGCAAGAGCAAGGTGCAGGGTGGATGGGCAGAGAAACCTCCTGGGCAGAGAAAATCACAAAACTGAAATGGCAGCTGGTTCCAGAGTGTGGGCACAGTCAGTCCTTTCTGGTCAGGGAACTCAGCCGGAACCAACAAGAAGGGTTGGCGAGATCATCTGTGACCTGATGCAAAATAAGAACACAAGACTCCTGTTAAAAAAAAAGTACTCGGAATTTCAAGAAGACAACAATAAAGCATTAAACTAAGCATGGGGCCTTCTGAATGTGAGGCCCTTCTGAGCACAGCGCCCCGCGAGACTGCATGGTCAGATGCCCGTGAAGCCAGCCCTGCCGAAAGCTATCATTTATTAAGTACCTACTATGTGCTAGACCTGGTACTTGTGTGTGCATTATCTCATTTAATTTTCAAACAACTCTATGAAGTAGGCATGATGAGGGTCTCTTTATGGATGACCCGCCTGCCCAAGGTCACATGTACTAGTGAGTGCTACCAGAATTCATTCTCCTGGGCCAGTGCCCGTGTTCTTCGCTTGCTGCCTCTGTACCTTAGTCTCCAGGGGCTACCAGGAAGCATGGCATCTGAGTGGGGACACTCTGAGGTTGTAGCAGAGACTACCCCCCAGTTTGACTTGCCCCATAATGGGCCTTGGGCACGGGGAGGGGACCTGGTGCCACCTGAGCACCCAGGTGCTGCAGAAAGCACACATGCTGTAGACTCAGATGAACCCGGATTTGTGCTCATCTCTGCCTCTCACCAAGTGACTAGGAAAGCCATTTGACCTCATTAACCCTCAGTTTTCTCATCTGTAAAATGGGATGACAATATCGACTTTCAGTTATCGTGAAGATTAACCATGATCTGCATAAAGTGCCTGACACATAACAGGTACCCAGCAGAGTCCGTTCTCATCAGGAAAACGCCCCGCGCGGTCCATCTCTTCGCCAAGCCCCACTCTCCACCCGATCTCTGCCCTTCTTCGAAGCAGTCCAAGTTCGCTCTCTCCCAAGAGCTTCTTCTCCAGGCTGGTAAGGGAACTCCCCGAGCAGTTTCTCTTTTATTTTTCTTAAATATTTTATTTATTTATTTTTAGAGAGAGGGGAAGGGAGGGAGAAAGAGAGGGAGAGAAATGACGATGTATAAAAGAAACACTGATCAGTTGCCTCTCAAACACGCCCCAGCCAAGGACCAGGTCTGCAGCCCAGGCCTGTGCCCTGACCGGGACTCAGACTGGGGACCTTTTGCTTTGTAGGACAACACCCAACCAACTGAGCCATGCCGGTCATGCCAGCAGCTACTTTTTAAATAACTTGACAGGGTACATTGGGTTTCAAGGTTTATTGTTAATCACCCCCCCTCCCCGGGAGAGTTTAAAATGCCAAATATGGGGAAATCACCAAGTTTCTTGATTCTACAGTCTCAGCAGGTCTGACTCCTTCCTGAGGTGGTAACCCTAGGGTTCATGGCCTGCCTGCTTTCACTCCTCAGTGGGTCCCACTGCTTTCCTCTTCCCTTTCAGGGAAAAGCAGGCTAACCCCTCTCTGGAAAAAGGCTTCCTGCCCTTGGAAGCCTCCCGCTGGGGCGCCTGGGTAGGACCTGGTGCCTTCTTATCTCAAGGGAGGGCTGTGGGTTTCTGACCACTCCTGGCTTCCAGGAGTATGATCTGCTCCCTTTTCTCGACTTTCACCCCTCTCAGAGACAGTTCCCTCGGGACAAAGTCCCCTTGCAGTCCCTCCCGGCCCAGGCTAGGAAGCAGAGGTAGATGGTTCGGTGGAGGGATAACTAAGGTTTGAGAAACCCTCTGGTATCTGAGAAAAGAGCAAACTCTCCCTTCCCCTCCCTTGTCCCCCCCAGAACCCAGCCAACTGCAGCTTCAGGCTGCCCAGTGACGCCTGCCCCTTTGCCCTCTCTCCAGGAGTAAATATTGGATCAGGTTCAGTCACCAGCTGTTCAACTAAGAGTAAAGTTGTGGGTTCATAAAAGGCCGAGATCCTAGGAAAGAAATGCCAAACAGCATGAATGCCCCAGAGGGACCCTGGGCAAGCTCCCCGAGCAAACGGTACGGCTGGGGTCCAGGCTCTGTCCCTTTTCTTCCTCTAGTTGCACCAGACTCTGCCAGACACAAACCTGTGAGCCTGGGCTGCCACCTGGAGCAGCTTGTCCCCTGGAAAGTGTTTTCCTTGCCAGGGCATTTGGCGAGATAGTCCCATTTGGGGCAGTCTGGTGTATTCAGGAATCGTACCTGGCCCCACCTGTACAGACTTAGCACTACTGCCTGGGCACAGGTACGTCTCGCCTGGTAGCACCGGACACATTCAGATGTATTTTGATTGGACATACCTGTTCATTCAGGTGTAGGGTCGCTGGACCTAGCCGACCACTCAGGTGTATCTGGACTGAACAGGTCCAGTATCTGCCTCCTCATTCAGACAGGGTGTGCTCCTGGGAGGCCCAGGAAATCCACACTGCTCTGGGCCTGGGCTCACTCCAGAGAAAAAAGGACTGTGAATATAACCCCTGCTTCTTCCTCACTCCTCCAGATGGGTCCCCAGGCCTGGGCCTGTCCAGATTGCTTCTGGTTTCTGACCCATCTTCCCTGCCAGGCCCCACTTTCATCCCTCAGGCCACACCTGGCTGCTCTGGGACCCCAGCCCCTCCCAGAAAGCAGGAAAAGGGGAAGCTGGTCTGGGAGGAGCCTCCAGGGAATTAGCTGTGACTCCAGGGAACAGTGGCCCCCAGAGCTGGGTTCACAGGATATGGTGGCAAAGGCCATAGATCTGGGCCCAGAAACTTGCATCCTCCAGGCTGAGGTGGGAGAGGAATAGCTGCTTTCCCCGTGCCCTGCAGATGTGCCCCAAGCCTGGCCAAGGGCTGCTGCAGAGCTGAGGTTTTGAGAGAAGGTGGGAGGAGCACAGCCTGTCCAGGCATTTCTCCGGGGAGCGCGAACCTCAGGGGCCAGCACTGTGAGTGGCCACTGCCAGGCTGTTCTCATCTCTGCCTCCCTCCTTATATGGGGGAAACTGCAGGGGTGGCAGTATTGGCCTGGAGTCGGTCAGAGACAGGATGACCCAGGGGAGAGGGGCCGAGCTGAGGACTTTTCCGTGCACTTTCCTGACTCTGTCAGCAAAGTTAGTTCCCTGGGCTCTAGCTGGCCACCAATCCAGCTGCTCAGTTCAGCCCTGAAGTGCCTTGGAAAGGTATGCCGAATAGCATCCATGTCTTCTATCCATGTGCTGGTTTTAGAGACTGCAGCCTCGGGTCTCCCTCTCTCTGCCCCAGTAAACTTGCCTTCTCGTTTGTGCTGAATGATTTTCTCTGTGGCTCTGTCCTTTTCCATCAGGACCCAGCTGCTGGAGTGCAAGCTCAGAGCATTGCATCATTCAGGCCCAACCCGCTCAGGCCAGGGACAGGGGTAGCAGAGCACTCTGGAATGGTACAGGGCTTCTACAGGAGATTTTGTTCTTATACCTCCTCTTGACCCCTCTGTGCACCTCCCCAGGCCCCAGGCAGCTGCCACCCCTGCAATCTCCCCTGTCCTCCTGCATCCCTGGGCTCTGGGCAGCAGCGTGAGGTAGGATGCAGAAGCCCAGGAGCATCTTCTCTATCCTGTGGATGGCGGTCATGGTTGGCTGGAGATGTGAGTATCAAGGGCCGGCCAATCATTTGCATTTCTTCAGCAGGATATCTTTTCAACATACTTGTTTAATGTGGATTCGGCAGAATGGCCAAGGGCCTTGTGGAGGTGGGCGGAGAGGCGCTGCTGGGGCTGGCATTGGCCCCTCTTGCCTTCGCAGTCGGTTTGTGCTCCCCACTTGGCAAAGCAAAAGCTTGGCTGCTATTTACTCAACCGTCTTGTCACTAGAGCAGTCTTGACCATGAGGAGAGCTCACCTCTCCCCTAAGGAATTGTCAAATGATTTCTCCCACACACATCTCCTTACATTTCCACCTGCAGCCAGCCCAACACTTACTCCAACTGTGGCCACAGGGCCCTCTGGAGACTCTCTTGTCCCTCCAACCCCCACCCCAGCATCCATCCCCTTCAGCTCCCATCTGGTTGCAAACCAGTGGTGTGTGGGTAGCGGGTGAGGTGCTTAGATGTTCTCAGACAAACCCGGAGCAAGGACTTCAACCTGCCTCTTTCTGGACCTCACTTCCTGAGTTCAGCTCAGAACTTCCTGCAGAAGGCACTTTGGCCTGTCTGCTCTCTGGGTGCCCTGTAGGGAGTAAGCAGGGTCCCTCCTCTCATTCCATGACCTTTCACTTCCTTTCCCTGGGACTTCCCCTATCTCCCTCCAAGGTCAAGGGAGGACCCTGGGGCACCTCACTCACAACTCACATCCATTTAGTTTCCCTTTCCCTACCCTGCCCTCTGTCCCCAGCAGGGCCTGGAGCAAGGCCTCATCCCTGCTATACCGCTCCCCACCACGTCCTTGTCCCCCAAAGAGGGGCAGGTGGGTGCCTTGAAAAGACTGGGATTTTGTGTTTAATTATGGAGCAGTCACTTGGCAGAGGCAGCTCCCAGCAGGGTGTGCAATGTCTCAGCACCCCAGCTAATGAGATAGTGCAGCGCCGGCTGATGGGGCAGGCTCTGTCGTTTATGGGTGCCTAATGGCTGTGGAGGCTATTGGTTTTTAATGCGATCAGGAGCAAAAGCTGTCTTTTCCTTCCCCTCTTCTTCCCCCACCCTCTCCCCCTTCTCCCCCTTCTCCCCACCTCCTTTTATTCTTTATTCCGTCCAACTAGGAGAAATGGAGTTCTGGCCTCTCCTAACCTGCTGATCCAACCTGGACGCACTACTCAGTGGCATCGTGGGTGCATTCAAACACTTATTACTCCCGAGTGGCTTGTTTGGAGCAGGGCCCTGATCCACGTGGTGCTTGGGAGCTGCAGCGAGGAAGTTCAAGGCGCCCTGACTGCACCTCAAACTGTCTCCCCTGCAGCTCCTGTCACGGCATGCTACCACGGTCAGCATGCAGGCCGGTCTCAGCCATTGGACTACTGGGTCTTCATCTTCTCTGGGTCATAGAAGGTCTCACAAAAGCTCATATATCTTTATCTCTATATCTCCCTCTTTCAAAAAGAATAATACTTAGGAGTAATTGTCCTCTGGTTATGTTCCAGGAACTGTACTAAGTTATTTCCATGCATTTAACCCTCACCATGACCCCATGAAAAGGCACTGTATTATCCCCACTTCAGAGATTAGGAAACAGAGGCGCAGAGTGGTGACCGATCTGCCTTGTCGTCCAGACAGAGCTTGAATCTGGAAGGCTGACTCCACTTGAACATGGTCATTTGTAGGACTCTATCTTTAGAAACACGTAGTCCCTCTCTCTCTCTCTCTCTCTCTCTCTCTCTCTCACACACACACACACACACACACACACACACACGAGTCAGTACTGGCATACAATGTTATGGGTTTTCACAGACTCATCGAAGCCCTCCTCCTGCTCAGAGGTAGAAAACCCCCATGTCTAGGAGCCCCAGATCTGCACTGTGAGAAGCCCAAGGGCAGGAAGTGGGCCCACCGTTGTGACCCAGTGTTTAGGGTGCATTAGTGTTTGCTGAAGGACGAAACAGGGGAGTGAGGGAGAGGGAGACTGGGAGAGAGGGAGGGCATGACCCCTGCCTTCAGGAAGTTCAGAATCTAATTAGTTGGACAAGACATGAAACATAAAGACTTCTGAATAGCAGCTGAAAAGAAGAGAAGAGCCGCTGCCCGTCCAAGCAGGACCCACTACGCCCACTGGACAGGACACACAGAGGATGCAGGGCCGCTGGTGCTGAGGCAATTGGGGCAAGAAGGCTGAAAGAAGGCTGGTGACAGAGGTGGTGGGCTTGGAGCACTGTAGGAATAAGTCACCAACGTATACAAGCTGTTCCTGATGCCATCTTTGTTTGCTTTCTCTCCAGGGCAGTGGGGACAGGAGAGCTGGGCTGGGAGGCTGGCACCGTCCTCAGGCTCCTGCCTGCTCTGCCTCTTCCCAGCAGAGCCTAGCAGCTCGGCAGTCCTCAGTACTACCAGCTGCCCTTCTCCACCCTTCATTCACCCCTCGGCCCCCCACAGTCAGGCTTCTGCCCCACCTCCATCTCCAGAATTGCCTTCATCAGGGTCTCCAATCTCAGGTGGCCTACCATCTCCATTTGCCTAGGAACTTCAACTCCAGACCTGACAGTGCCCAGAAAACCTGGACAGTGGGTCACTCTGCCAATGGCTTCCTAGTGGAAGAATTCAGTCATGCCTTTCATCTTGACCTCTAGGCTCCTCCTGGAGCCTCCTTCCTGCTTGACACCCTCTCTACCCTGGCTCCTGTCTTGTCCTCCAGTTTGCTCATGGGTCTTCGTCTCTGTCAGCTCTTTCCTCTGCTAATTAAGTTCTGCCATTTTGGTTCTCCAGACCTACTATTTGCTGGGTACTGGGGTTACAAGGCTAAAGATGTGGTCTCTGGCCTCAGGAGATGCAGAGCCCCATAAGAAGACAGACACGGAGCCCCCACTTGTGGGGGGACATGATGAGAGAAGCGTGTACGGAACAGCAGTGCTCCGAGTGGTCAAGCATGTCTGGGCAGTGTCAAGGGCTCAGACAAGGAGGTGGTAACTCCTGAGCTGAGCTTTGGAGAACAAACCAGGTGAGGGAGGAAGCTGCTTCAGCTGGTGAGAACAACATGTGCAAAGGCATGAAGCAGTGAAGTACAGTAGCGTGTACAAGGAAGGTACATGTAGTCTGATGTGGCTGACGAGGGAGGCAGACACGGAGTTACAAGGACCCCATATGCCAGGGCTCCATGAGTGAGTCTGTGAGTGGGCCTCAACGGGTCCCTAGGTCCTGAAAATGAATGGGAAATATGTACATACTTTTGATACTGGTGAGCGAGTTCCTTAGATTTGCTCAGATTCTGAAGGAGGTCTTGGGGCCCCAAAGGCCTGCTGTTGGAGTGCTACCAGAAGCAGCTGGCAGCAGAGCTCAGTTGCCAGATTTTCATTTTTAATTACAATCTCTCCAGTAGCTGACTAAAGGGAGGATGATGAGGTCTGGAAGCTAGAAGCTAGTTTACGGGGGCCTGCAGGGTTCAAGCTTCAGCCCTCTTCCCTGGCCCCAAGTACAGGACTCCGGGGGCAGTCTGCCATTCCCAAGACACCAGCTGCCAGGCCTGTCCTACAGGCCTCCTGGCAATTTCCAGACATCACCACCAATATGTTCTTCAGGTCCCTCAAAGCCCTGACCTGGCCACAGCTGAAGTCGGCGCCTGTGCCTGGAGCATGCCGAGTGCCAAATGAACGGCTTCAAAGGGAGCTGAGGCCCCTCTGTGGGGTGGGGCCCCAGGAGGGTTGCAGCGGTGGGTGCGCGGGACCGAGGTTCCCCTCATGTTATCGCCGACTAGCTATTGTGCCACTTGCCCTGTGAACAACTGCGGACCTACCTTTGCCACACCCTGTATGATGAGCTCGGGGGCCGGGTTTCAGGCTTTGATATTAGATCCGTCTGAGGATCGATCAACTCTCTTTTGCCCAGAAGTCTTGAAATTCTTAAGGTTTTCTGAAAAGAAAATCTACAGTTCCTATTCTTACTTATTAGTTGAAGAGTAACTGCATACTCTGAGCACATCCTATAATACAAACAGGAGTCTCTGACCCCACCTATGGGTGAGCATACTGAGGCCCGGGGCTAGAAAATGGAAGTCTGGGTGAACCTCTCTCTCTCTCCCTTCTCCCCCCGCCTGTGCGGGCCCCTCGCTGTGACCTAACCCTGGCCAGTGTTGCCTGCATCCTCAACCCAATGACTGGCCGAGGCTTGTTGCTAAGGGCCACTTTCCCATTTCCTCTAGTCTGTGTGGTGGTTTCCTTTCTGTGGCAATGCAGCAACCTGAAGGATTGTGGTATGTTTGGGAGGCACTGCTGGATGCGGGTGTGGGGTTCTAATTGGTTTGACGGTTGCTAGGGTCAACAGGGCTGTGATTGGCTGACTCTGTTTATGTGTCTGCCCCGTCCCAGAACCCTCTGGGGATGCAGCTCTGGCCCCCTCTGAAGTCTGGAGTGGCTGTGCACGGCGTATATGGCAGTGAGGAGAGGATATGATGCTCGGTGCAGTAATACATTGCTGGAAAACAATGGCCTGGGTTTACTCAGAAGAGGAGTAAGAAATGGCCGAGTCCAGCCAAGTCCCGTTGACCCTACCGACTATTACACCCTGGGCAGCCAGGCCACCGGGCAGTCCCTGGGTTCAGGTCCTGGCTGCCATCCTCTCTCCTCCCTGCCAAGGACACAGCTGCCCTGGGCAGAGTTTCCCTCTGTTCTTACTTAGTTTCCCATTTCTCCTCTCTTTGCTTTCCCCCTAGAACCCTACGCAGGGCCTTTGGCTGAACACTAATGACCACAAACACATGCACATGTTTTTGCAATTCACAAAGAACTTGCACGTTTACACTCTCATTTAACCCTCCTGAGAGGAAGGGGTTCACGTTATTCCCATTTTGCAGAGGAGGAAAACAGAGGCCCAGATAACTTGAGGCCCTTAGGGGCAGAGTCAGGCCTGGGCCTTCCAAGTGTCCCTGCCGGGTAGGGCTAGAACGGAGGAGAGCCCGTGGCGAAGTGCAGGGAGGAGACCTCCGTTCGATGTACTCTCCTGACTGGGTGCTGAGCTTCCCAGGGGAACGTGAGGCGGGCTTGAGCTTCGGTTTTCCAGAAGCCATGCCAATACACTACCCACACAGCCTGTGAGCGAGGGCTCTTTCCAGCTTCCCCACACAGCCCTCAGGCACCCAGGGACACGTGTCCTGTCTGCAGGGCAGTGGTATGTCACTGGCAGCAGGGAGGAGAGGCAAGATCAGAGTGGGGAAGTGGGCTGCTCCGCTGCTGACCCCTGTTGTCACGAGGCTCAAGCCAGCCAGCATCCTGCTGCTAAGGGACCGAGGCCTCCCAGGATGCCACAGACCCTTAGGCTAGCAGAAGGGAGGGGCCTAAGAGCCAGGGGTCCAGGGGAACCTCCAGCCAAGAGTCTCCTGTCTGACCCTGACAGGAGGCAGTTACTGGGTTGCAGAGAAGGGAAAGAGTGTGCACTGGGCGCCAAGTGGAAAAGCTCACAGCAGCCCCATGAGAGCAGGACTAACGCCACCTCCGTGGTGTGGGTGGGAGACTGGAGATGTGCGTGACTGCCCAAGGTCACCCAGTGCACGTGGCTTTAAAGCCCACGGTCTTCCTTGGTGGGGCAGCAGGACAGGAGTCCCTCCTTAGCGAGAGAGCCAAGTGGCGCTGTGTCTGTGGAGCCGGGCTTGTTGACAGAAGTGTGGGGGGAAAACACTGGCCTGGGAGGAGGGCAGGGACACCAGGGTGTTCAGAAGGGGTTTTCCGAAGGGCACAGACAGGGAGCAGAGAAATTAGCTTAACTCAAACAGTGCGCACATATAGGTTCCCTATCCAGCTAGTAAGCTCCGCCCACCTGCCCAAAGTCTCTCTTACCTGGTTCTCCTTTCCACCTGCCCATCTGTTCATGCCCGGCCCTGGGCCTGCCAAAGTTTCACCTGCCAATTTCTGAGCCCCATGCAGACTGGATTCTGCAATCCATCCCTCTTAGAAGGAGCAAGGAGCAAGATAATGCCTTCAAAATGGAAGATTTCGGAGATTCTGAAACATAATCCCATGTCAGGGGTAGGGGATGATGTGACAGTCTCTGAGCAAGTGGTCGGCCCCACATTGTCTTGGTGTCACCTCTCCTCTATGAAACTGTCCCTGATTCTCTTGGGCACACTTAAGGAATTCTTCCTCTGGCCCAGCCCATACTACCCTATATGTGTCTGGGCCTCTGCATGTCCATCTCCCACTGGACAGTGACCTGCTTGAGAATAGGGACTGAGGCTTAAAATCATCCCTATACCTCAAGGATCCAGTACAGTCCCCAGCACACAGCAGGTGCTCAATAAATGTTTGTTGAATGGGCAAACAATGGTAATTGTGTCTATTATTTATTGATTTCCTATGATGAGCCAAGTGTTATGCTTTGGTGTACATTGTTTTTAAGACACACAACTACACAAAATCGATTTTAGTATCTTTGTTTTACAAGGGGCAAAACTAGGCTCAGAAAGGATAAGTCACTTGCCCCACACCACACAGCCAATACAAGGAGGTTCTGGGAGTCAAGGAGTCCCTAAGAAGCTCCCTGCCTGGCCTATCACACCAGTAGTTCCAACCTTGATGTTCTTCACTACCTTATCTTCTTCTAGTCTCAGACAGGCACAAAGTTCTGTGACCCTGTTTCCTAACTGCCCCTCATGTAAGTTCCCTCCTCTCCTCCTTTCTGCCACTGCCAGAATTTATTTTTCACCAGGATTCATCTCCAAACTGGGGTTCTTGTCTCCAGATTCACCCACACTGTCAATCCATCACTTGGCTGACAGAGAGCTCGTCCTAAATCGCAGATTGGTGATGTCTCTTTCCTCTGAAATGCTCCATGCTGCCATGTGCGTTCAGGTCTTCAGAAGAAGTAGAAGGGTCTCCAGAACCCAGCACCTGCCCCTCTTTATGGCAGCACCTCCAGCCCCACCTACTCTAAGCTCTGGCCTCACAGAACTGTGCGACCACATTCTCTCGCCCCTGCACTTTGCACGTGGTGTTAGCCCTCCTGGAAGAACAGAACAAAACAAAAACAAAAAACCCTCCGGAGTTCTCTCTCCCATAATCCTCAGCTCCAGCAGCAGAACGACCCCTGACGGCAGCCACAGCTCTGGCCTCAGTCCTGCAGCAGCACAGCTGTTTACTTAGCTGCCCCATTAGACAGCGAGCTCCCAGAAACTGTGTACCCAGAGACTTGTCTATTATGCAGCACATAAGAGATGTTCAGAGACCTCTTGGACTCATCCATCTCCCTGGTTCCTTGAAACTCTACCCTTTGGCTCCATTCTCTCTGATTGTCTAAAACAGGGTTCCTTTGCCATACCCCTCTCTCTGCCCCCTTCCCTGCCTTTGCATGGCCTGCTTGCCCCCCAGTATTCTCACCACAGACATGGATTATGGAATCAGGCAGATTGCTTTCTCCTCCCAAGGCTTGGAAGTTCTGGATCCAGCCCTCATTGCACCCTTCAACCCTCAGCAGTTTTATCTGATAAAGGGCTGTGTGCCCAGGAAATCTATATGCCTGGCAGAGAGCACAGAGGCAGCAAAGAGCTGGAAGGCCCTTCGAAGGGTGCCCCTGCGGACCACCCACAGGACACTCCTGCTGGGCACAGTGGCTCCCTTCGCTCTGCCATGCCTGTCCCCCGTGCAGTCTACAGAGACCTCACGTCACATGCAGGCTGGCGTTGGAGGGCAGGTGCAGGCCTGAGGGGGAGACCTCAGGCCCATGTCTTCTGGAAAGGAAATTGTTCTACTCTTGACAACTCCTTTCCCCAGGGAAAGGCTCCAGGCTCACAGCCTCAGACCTAGAGGGTGTCGGTCACTTCAGATCAGTCCTAGGAAAGGGTTCAGGCAGAAACATGTCCATACTGTGTACCACCCCTCCTCAAGAGACTCCCCCCACTGCCAGGGCCCCCAAACTGAAGAGGCTGTGCCCACTGGCAGGGCGGAGGAAGCAGGCCTCACTTGAGGCACCGATCCCTCTCCTCACAGCCCTCAGGGGGAAGCAAGGCTGGGAGGGGCCCACATGGGGCCACTGTGCCGTGGCCATCCCATCCCAGTTGCCTCTGACCCCTGAAGTCCAGTGGTGTGGGCAGAGTGGCCACTGGCCTTAGTCCTAATCGCAGTTTGTCACTAACTCCTGCTGGGCTTTGGGCCAGTTCAGCCTCCTCTCTGGGCTTAGCTAGTCTGTAGGTATTCTGGGATGATTCTCAGTTGGCCTGCAGGGTCTAATTCCAGAAGGACACACTGATGTAGCCTTCAGGGCAAGAAGTGGGGGAGATGGCTCTTGGTGGGGCTCATTCAGGCACTGGAGAGGCGGGAGCTTTGTACCTGAAGGAAAGTGACAAGTCCCACTGGATGGGGCAGAGGACAAGCTCTAAAAGCTGTTTTCAAGAACGCTACAAATGAAAATGGCCAACAGGACCTGTCTGTGCACATTAGCTCCTGGGGTGCCAGGTGCTGGGACCAGGGTCCGACTCAGAAGCTGGGAGAGGTCCATTTGGAGACAGGCCCTCTCAGCAAATCACCCCAGTGCTCCGGCCCCAGTCCTGGGGGACTCCGGTCCCGAGGGGCTCACCCCTTAGTCAAGGCTCTCAGGGCCAGCCATAGCCAGCACCAGAAGTGGTGCTTGGGCCAGGGCTCTCCGAGTGGGAGAAAGGGGTGGGCACCCAAGCAGAGGCAGCCGCGGAGACTGGCAGCAGCTGTGGGCAGCTCGGGAGGGACGGGGAGGAGTCAACTTGTACACGTGAAAAACTCCAGCGGGGCCGGCTTTCCCCTCCCCCTCCCCCTCCGTCCTCTCCCCTACCTTCCTCCACCCCTCCCTTTCTCCCTCCTCCTCCTCCACCTCCTCCAGCTCAGGTTGCAGCTTCTCCCGGGAGCCGCTCACCTTTCGGGAACAGGGCAAGCAGCTCCGAGCCGGGCAGGGACCCCGGCTGGCGCCGCCCGGCACCGCGGCCGCTGGACGCGCGCGGTGAGTCCCGCTGGCTGGGGACCGAGGCGGGGGGTGGGTTGGAGCTGGGGGCACGGTGGCGCCGGCAAAACGGAGCAAAGGTAAGCGGGCGGCTCTTAAAGGCGCCGCTGCGTTTGGCGCGGGGGGGG